>OX375866.1:30839378-30940354 GCA_947359475.1 Heligmosomoides polygyrus bakeri | reverse complement strand
GGTCCCTCCTTGCTGTTCGTAGGGTAGATCCAAAATGATAGCGTAATTAAGATGCTTGGTGGAGTAGAGCGCAAACAAAACTGACGCACCCGTTCAGGCTTCTGAAGACGACGAGAAGTCGAAACGTCAGACCCATCTAAATAAAGATCCACCTAAAACCCTCGTGTGGTACAAAAAACGCAACTGACTAACAACTCTTCGGAAACCCTTCACGAAAACTGGGTAGCAGATGTCACTCTCACTGAGTTCTCGAACACTGTTTGAGAGGTGTTGATGTGATTATGAATTTGAAGGTGCTTCTCGAGTTTGGATGGTAATGGATTTGGGCGATTGATCAAGTCCGTGATATTCACCCATGATGACCCTCAAGGAAATGATGGACTGGCATTCACCATAGCTTCTAAATATGTAAAGCCTAATATAGATAGAAACTGCGTCTGGAGAAAAGCTTTATGCTATCCTAGCTCCTTTGAGGATGATATTCTTCCTATTCCTTTCTTACTGGATCTAGCAGTAAGAAAAAAAAATAAGCAGTTGGCACAGAGGAGAACAAGTTCTTCCACTGAGCTGAATCCTAGCACGCGTTTATCTCTTTCGATAATTGTTCAAGAATGTAAATGCAAGTTAGAAGTACACAGGAGTAGTGTTATGCTGTTCTCGTTCCGACTGCTTGCCTTTAGGACACAAGCTGAAGGCTACTAAAAAAAAAGTGCCGGTTAGCACACCGCCACTCCAAGAGATAAACGCTTCGAAAGCTTAAGCGATCTGCGAATATAAAGTCAAAGAGATGCCTTTGGTCAGTCAGTGTCAATGAGCATCCATTTGGGAGCTGGCCCTTTTATGTAACTCGAAACTAAAATATTTCAAGTAGAGGACTGTCAAATGCGACGTCACGCTTTTGTCAAAATATTGAATGCTCGCCAGTTGAAGAGCGTTCATGACCATGAGGACCGTAAAGGATTTTGACGTGGAGAAAAGAAAGCGCCAGAAATGATAGCCAGATGCATAAAGAGATCAAAGTAAGCTGAACATATAGCAAAAAATTCTGGACAATGCTGAACTAGCAACGCTGCTGGTAACATAATAAAATTAAAATTAAAATAATTTATTGCTCAAAACGCACGTTTGAATAGAAGCACGTAGCACAGGCAATTAGAAAGGAAAGGAACAAATCGTTATGGAAATTCTGTCAATTTATCCATAGCAGTTTAGACTCAGCGCTTAAAGCGGTCATAAAGGCCACTCAACCTGAGCAATGAATTTCCATGCTAAAAGTGCGTTCTCATGAAGGTTTCACGCAAAACTAGAAGTGAGGAACGATGGATTGCCACAATTCCAGTTGTTCTCGACGAACGACATCGTGCTCGTAGCGTCGAGCATTGGGGCAAATGCTCTCTACTTTGGCACGCGATAAAGACTACAGGAGGCTTTGCTAGCACCCGTTGAAACAAATGGTTGATCAACGAAAGGCATGAATGTGACGTTGAAATTAGGTAGAAGTTGCATGGCGCATAGCATGAACTACTTCAGCAATTTTTTGAACTTCGATAGTAGATCGTTCTCTGATTTATTTCTAGCTTTAGCAGTAAGATGGTGTATGAATAGAGTGGCTCTTCGAAAGAGAACGAGTTTAGGCGAAGTGTACCTATTTTAACACGTTTGCTTAAACCTAGAGCGGCTGGTAGAGAGGCCAGAAGAATACTTGTTTGCTTCATATTCATAAAGCCATAGGTATGATGTCTTCCAAAGAATTAGGTCGTCCAAAGAATTCGATGTGCTACTTCGACACGCTGTCGCGACGAACTAACACCACTGACACCAAGTATCACCTGTATCACCTGTCGTCCCGTTGATCATCGACTTGCTCGAGCGGGCGCCAGCAGCGTCTCCATTCGTCCCTGTCGCGAGCCAGAGTGGTCCAATGGATCCTCCTCGCTCGAGGGACACGAAGAGCGTCATATCGGTCGTTCAGGGCTTTCACAAAGAAGTCCGACCAACGCGTTGGTGGGCGTCCCGGTGTTCTCTTGACATCCCGCGGAATCCAGTCGGTAACGGCTCTCGTCCAGCGGGTGTCTGCGAAGCGCATTACGTGGCCGGCCCACCTAATTTCCGACAACTTGGCCCACGCGACAGCGTCTCTGATCTTCGAACGTCGGCGAAGCTCGGAACTCCGGAGGCCTTCTCTCACTTGCGTGAGTCGTGTCACTCCGAGCATCGTCCTCTCGATTCCACGCTGCGCGACGCTGATCGCGTGTTCATCCTGCTTTCGCATAGCCCAGGTCTCTGAGGCGTATGTTAGGGCAGGAAGAACGGTAGAGTCGAATAGGTGGGCACGGAGTCGGACGTTCTTCGTCTTCTTCGCGACTTCTTCGACGCTCTTAAAAGCTCCCCAAGCCGCTCGTTTCCTCCTGCTCAGCTCCGGCGCTAGGTCGTTGGCCATATTGACTCCGCGAACCAGATACACGTAGCTGGAGCATTCGGAGATGTTCGTTCCGTTGAGCGAGAATGGGGCATCAGAAACTTGTCCGTTCCTCATGAACATCGTCTTCGTAAGATTCAGTTGCAGTCCAACATTCCCACATACACGATCGAAGTCGGCCAGCATTCGCTCCGCCTGGCTGATGCTCGGTGTTATGAGCACGATGTCGTCAGCGAAGCGAAGATGGTGCAGTTGCCGGCCGTCGACCTTCACTCCCATGTGCTCCCACTCTAGTTCGCGCATGACGTTTTCGAGGGTGGCGCTGAAGAGCTTCGGGGATATGGTATCCCCTTGCCGAACCCCTCTCCTTACGTCGATGACGACGTCGTTGTAGAATGGAGAGATCTTGGTCGTGAATCCACTGTACAGCTCTCGAAGGACTCTGATGTACTGAGTAGGAACGCCCTGAGTGAGCAGGGCTTCGTGGACCGCTTCAGTCTCGACGGAGTCGAATGCCTTCTTCAGGTCGATGAACGTAAGGCACAGCGGCAGCTTATACTCTCGCGGCACTTCGATGAGCTTCGTAATGGTGTGTATGTGGTCGATCGTGCTGAATCCTCTCCGAAATCCTGCTTGTTCGCGTGGCTGTCCTTCATCCAGCGTTCTGCTGATCCTATTCAGGATGACTCGAGTGAACAGCTTGTAGACTACGGACAGCAGGCAGATCGGGCGATAGTTGCCAATGTCGTGCACGTCTCCCTTTTTGTACAGCAAGACGGTCTTGCTGGTCTTCCACTGAGTTGGAAGCTTGCACTCCGACAGGTATCGTGTGAAGAGCCGCGCCAGGGTGTTGATGAGCGCTGGCGGGAGGTTCTTCAGGTGTTCGGGTCTGATCCTGTCAGGGCCGGGTGCTGTACGTTTCTTCACCGACGAGATGGCGTGTCGGATCTTGGAAGGGAGAACAGAGGGAACGACGTATCCATCCTGCGGAAGATGGCATGGGGGCAGGTGGACGTGGCTATCGAAGAGATCGGAGTAGAAGACGTGGATGATCTTCTCCATGGTCCTTCTGGAAGAACTGACACCAAGTAGTCAAAAGAAAGTAGTCGAAAGACAGAGCAAGGAACGCTTTCCAAGCAATTCTTTAGGAAGTTACGCAATGAAAAACAGTCCTTCTTCCGAAAGTTGTAATGAAGGAAAAGGAAATGGAACAGCTCAAAAAATCTGTTTATCAGCTTGCTGTAGAATCGGAACTGTCAACCTCACACCACCGAATGACAAAAACAGGTAAATAACGGAAAGTGGTTCGTCAGGGAGGGATCATCCTGACAGCCGACTGTATGAGTAACGAGGGATCTATGAGATCCAGAACAAAAGCACGACGCTGATTCACCAAGAGAAGAGGATACATTCACGCTGACTATACCTTTGGAATGTGCGGCGGCTAGCGTGCTTCTTTCGTCGGCGTACAAACACTCGCATTCGTAATACGTACGACAGGTGGTTTCGAACCGGCGACTGCGAACACATCAGAGGTGAAGAACAACGTCAGCGAAACTGCACGAAAAGCGACGTGTGCAGCTACCCAACACGACAGTGGGGTAGAGCCGCCACGGCTGTATGCCCGAACGTATATGTTCAGATATACATGCATGTTCGAATGAGCAGTGATGACGGATGAAAAAGGGATCGACCTCAACTTCATCTCCCATAACAGATCTGGCTGGATGCCGACCAAGGACTACTTTGATGTCTACTGATAATATTTTCAGCGAAATTATTGCGCATTGATAATTTTTACATCTCTTTACTACTCCATGAAGCTCATTAAAAAAATCTCTGCTTTCTGTCCACACATTAAATGTGGATGTTATTGCTCTTGACGAAAGACTAGCAATTAAAGCGGGCAAGCAGTAAGGAGTGAAGAATAAGAATAATAAATATAATAGTAATCAGCAATGAATAATAATAAATAATGAGCAGCAAATAGTAATGAAAATGAAAAACAACAAACATGAATAAGAATACCAATTTGAAGTACATAGGTGAAACAGGAAGGGTACTTAGTGTTCGCATCAATAAACACCTAGCTGGAAATTGAAGCGAAGCTTGTTAACCTCACTGGGTAAACATCGACAAGAAGCCCACGGCGGAAACGACTTTGACATTAAATGCACTGTGTTGCTACATGAGGATGAAATCGGTACCAGAAAGACTCTTGAGGCTATCTGGATCCGGGAGCGTAATCCAGCAATGAACAACCGAAACGAGTGCATTTCAATAACCAGCGACTTCTTGCCCTTCATCCCGTTGTGTGAGCTCTGAGACTGCGCAGTCTATACTTATTAGTATAGACCTGCATGGTAGGTCCCAGTTGCTCACTGATGGTCTTATAGCTGAGCCCCCCTCTCAGCGCTAGTGGAACAACGGTGAGTTTGGTATGCTTTAGACGGGCACTCCTTGACATTCGTGGGAACCCATTGTAACTAGAGTTGTGAAGAAGTATGCCTTTGACGGAATGAGTTTCTGGATCTAAGGTTTCGAAGTACTTTCAGGCCTTTGAAAAAGACGAATTGTGTCGAAACGTCGGCCGAAATAAAAGTTATACCACCATAGCAAACCTGCGTGGCACAGAACGATCAAATATATTGATATAAAATGCCCAGGTTTTGTGAACGTCGGACATGGAGACCAATTCGAAGTCTTTTACCGGTCACAATAAGTTAACATGGTTGAAACTTTACAATTTTTTTTATTTTTTAAGGTAAATGTGTAGCTTAAGGTTTATTCTAGAGTTCAAAAGGCAGCACATATTAGAGCATTCTAACAAAAAAGATCGCGCCATGCACTCGTCCAGGACGCAGCGATTTTTATTGGGGCAAGAATTCGGCAAGCTTCAGCAGACAGCAAAAATTCCATTTACAGTAGAGCACCCGGTCGTCAACGGTACAGTAGAGACAATTGTAGAAAACACACATGTCCTCACTTCGTTGTATCATGTAGGTAGCATTTCACGCTAGCAGTCAAATCAAAATCGCAGCGTGTTAAACGAGTGCATGGCGCGATCTCTTATTTTAATTCGTTAGAAAATTTCTGCAATCCTGTAAGTAAATCTTTAAATGCAGTTGTTCTTAAAAAATAACTTTTTTAAATGAGAATTTAACCAGTGTGCCCAATTATTGGGGCAAGTGAAGTTAAGGAATTCAAAGAAAGTAATATTAAATTTTCCTTAGACAAAAAATTACTCAAATTCCCTAGGAGGTTTTTACTTTAATCTGGAAGCTTTAGGCTTGAAAGATGTCCAGCCTAATCTCAAAAGCGTATGGTTTGCAAGTGCGTTCAATTTGATTTAACGAGTGTCCAATTTAGTTCAAAAAAGTTTCCATTTTGGTTCGAAAGTGTCCAGTTAGGCGTGAAGATGGCATGTAATAGTAGTACATAAATTTAACAACATTGGGATTAGAAAATAATCATCCTGAAGATTTAGGCAGCTGCTGCCATTCAAAGTGATGCCCTGGTATGTATCTTCCGATCTATGTAATTCCAGAATGCGCACTGCCAACTGCAGTGACTAGAAACTATGAAGAGATTCCAGGTCGCCGCTTATCAATCCACAAAAGTGGCATGCTCCAGGCGTGGTACTACATCTATGGAAATTACGTTCTTTCCGGTAGATCTGGAACCCATTTTCGGACAAACGCGGACTAGAAAACATGCTTTAGCTCCCATTTCGTAAGCAGTTTTGGTAAAAATATTCCTTGAGGCAATTAAGAAGACATGGGCTACTTTTGTCGACGTTATGACAGACTGATATAGATAAGATGAAGGAAGTATTCTGACCCTTCCAGTTCGGTTAACCGCATTTGCAAGTGGGTCAACCCTTTGCAGGTTGTGGCTTCCCGTATTTCAATGATGAAGAAGATGTACGTTGCTCTGAAACGGCTTCTGCACCTGATTGACAAGCACCGCAGCGATCAACTGCATTTCGGTCGGTATTACCAGAACTGCTCCTATCTAACGAAGCAGTTATCGGATACGAATAGGAGCTGCCTCGTTGCCAAAAAAAAGGCGCAAGCGCTGTGTACTTGAAAATGGGAATCATTAGGAAGAAGGACATTTTTTCCCCATAATCACCGCTATTCAACGGCAGCCTGCACGGAGTTGTGGCTGCCAGCGATGTCAACGGGCGGGACATGAATGATTCAGAGCCGGAATTGGCTTCGGTGTGAGAAGGGCGTGTTTTCCCATGGAATAAATGACAATGGCGACAAACGCGCCAAAGAGAGTCGACCTGGTAATATAGGCAAACACGAGGAACGTTCAGTCCGCTCATAAAATGGTAAAAATTCGAGAAACGAATTCACTTCCATGTGCAGGCCCTACCTCAAGTAACAGCCGATTTTCCAATTTTTCTCAATTTACTTGTGTGCCTACCAGCTGGCTTTACTTTGTGATCACTCGCGTGATTTGAGTGTACTGGTACTGAGAGAAACATTGTTTCTAATATGCATACAATAGGTGAAGAGCATCCTGAGAAGAGCGTGCTCTGAGCAACTTACCACGACAAAGTAAAAAACTAGAATTCTATAGAAGAGAAATCGAAAACAGAATTAAAAGGATAAAGGCGAACTTTTACCAATCCGGTTAGGTAATGGCGAACAGCGTTCCCGCCCGGCCAGCAGGAGGTGCGGGTTCGAGACTAGCCTGGCGCTAGAGTTCTGATCGCAACAAAGCATCGTTGTAATAGCCAATCAGTCAATTTTTGGGATGCTCTACGCATTCTACATATTTTTACGGAATGGCTGTGCTCAGCCGATAAACAAGTTAGTGTTCTATCCATCGCAGACAAGTCTGGGCGCAATACGGGTATGGGAGTGCTCCCTTATGACGATGAATTATTCTTGCTTTTTCCATACTAGAACTCACTATTCTAGCGAAATCCTAGTGTAGAGGTGGGCCTCCGCTAAGGCCTATGTTATACTTCGGCGAGCATCGCAGCGCGTTTTCAATGTCGTCATTTGGTAACCAGACTGCGGATAGAAACGTGAGGTGATCACGTCTGCCTCGAATTTGCTTGCAGTGCTTTTCTTAATATGTTTCGAGACTGTAGAATTGATTGTGGACAAAATATAATAATAACAGAAGTGCGGGGCAGTGTTGAGCGTTTAACGACTATTGATTCACCGATTTAACGATTTTACTAGCATTTTCGTTAAATTTCTTTATTGGAGTTTAGCAAAGGCCTTTTTCGTTAAATCGCATTGAAATTAAATTTACGCGGAAATTTTGAAATTCACAGGAAACTAAGTCATAATTAATATGAATTGCATTTCGAAAAAGCTCTTCGTAGAGGTTTGCAGTATGATTTCAGAAAGCGAGGGAGCCTACTTATTTTCCTCACAGTTTTATTTTGCGTTTCTTGCTCTGCAAGAAAGCGGCCTAGAAACCGCGAATAGAACGGGTGAGAAGGACAGAAAAGCGAAGAAATCAGACAAAGTGAAGGGAAGGTAAGGATTAGGGTTCTTCTCCCACCCCCTCCACAAACACTCAGTGTTCTAGCGAATGGCACTACTAATGTTGTACGCAAGACGGTCGTCTTTTGCACTTTTTGATTTCGTTTTTCGTTCCCGGCACTGCCACCATCCCCCCCCCCCCCGAAGTCCGGTGGGGATGATGGCGTGCCTGGAACAAAAAACCAACCCACAATCAAAACACTCCATCGGAACGCATTTTCTGCCACCCTTGGATGACGTCGGCGGCGTCGGCGACGGAAGTATTAAGGCCCATGCACACTTCTGCGACACCGCGGCGCGCCAGGGGAGCGACGGTCACCAAATCCGGCGGTCGCGGCGCGGTCGCGTTAAGGCCCATGCACACTTCTGCGACAGCGCGGCGCGGCCATGATGAAGCATAGGGCCGCGACGGCCGGGGCGCGACACTGCGACACGTGCCGCAGGGTGGGGGCATGCACACTCTTGCGGCTGTCGCGGCGGCTATCGCAGGCGACGCCGCGCTGAGCGCCGCAGGATGGAATGGTTCAAATCATTCCTGGCGGCGCGGCATACACGGGGACGTCGGCCCCGTTGCCTGTAACGATGCTCTAACGCGACCGCGCCGCGACCGCCGGATTTCGCGGTGGTAGCCGTCGCTCCAATTCTCGCGCCGCAGTGTCGCAGAAGTGTGCATGGGCCTTTAGAGCTTCGTTACAGGCAACGGGACCGACGTCCCATGCATGTCGCGCCGCTAGGAATGATTTGAACCATTCCAGCATGCGGCACTCAGCGCGGCATCGCCGGCGATAGCCGCCGCGATAGTCGCAAAAGTCTGCATGCCCCCTCTGCGGCACGTGTCGCTATGTCGCGCCGCGCCCGTCGCGGCCCTATCCTTCATCATGGTCGTGCCGCGCTGTCGCAGAAGTGTGCATGGGCCTAATACACGTATTGCGCCCAAGTCTGTTATCAACTGTTTTCACCGACCGCGGAAGGATGGAAGGCTTGGTTGGCTTGGGCAGGAAATTCGAACGATGAACCTGGTATCGAGTGCACAAAATAGTCGGCACATCCTCCGATTGCGCTACACGCGACAGAAATAAATAAATAAATAAATAAATTTTATTGTACGCTCTGCTCCGCACTCCACCTTTAAGGGTTGTCACTTGACCTCTACAATAAGTAGCCAGCTGATCACAGAAAGGCCGCGTCTCATTCTTAGTAGACAAGTCTGGTACCAACTCAATCACTTGGAGGTAGAAAAGGCTTGGCTGGTCTACATAGTGCTAGCCGAGCCGTAATCTGAAGTCGGCGTCTCCTTCAAGGGCTCCACCAGCGTCCGCAACAGGCATACATTTCGAATTTATTCGGACGCCTGGTGATGTTTCTGAAGCAAGATGTAGCCATCTGTGCTAAAATAATTGGTTAGAAAGACTAGCTGATGGTTAACGCTAAGAATGACTTCGGAGATAAATATGACCGGGATTGTGCTAAAAATCAGGTGCAGAGCATACGGAACGTAGTCCAGGACAAGCAAAAGAGAAGGTCTTCAAGATGCCCACTCTTTCTAGAACTGACCCTAACCCTATTCTGCAACAACGAAGCTAGAAGGAGCAGCCAGTTGGTGGACTTGGTAATCCTCGAAGTTCTCCCTTCTTAAGGGAAAACTCGATGGCGAAGAATCACAGCACAAAGAGGGATGGATGCTCAGCGGTGCGTGCCAGGATGGAAGCGCCACGAAATTTCGGCGACACGGATCAGTGGCTGCGAATCAATCCACAATCGCCCAGATCGTTGATCGGCTGACACCCGCCGCGTAGTAGTCACGCGAGCTCTTCAGAATGCAAATAAACACCTCAAACGGCGACGTGGGCCGAGGTGCTCAGACGAGCAACCCGCACAAATAGCTCGAAAACCCATATTCGACCCATACGAGATGGGCCGTCCCGAGGGAATGGGCAGCAGAGGGCAAATAACATCTGGCGACTCTCGGATGGGACACACCTGCTGCCTCCACGTGCCCCCGGACGTTTTTAACGGAAAACTGAGACTCTGTAGAGAGCCTGCTCATAGGATGAAAGCAAGCATCAAAGTCGTACAACTTCATCTGCCTAACGGCAGCGGCCCAAAAATTCAACCGAAACAAGAGATTGGAACAATTTGAAAAAAGCCCTTACTGAAGATATTAGGTTGCCCAAAACCAAAATTAAGTTTCTCGCTTAATGTCACGGAGGGGTAAATTCACGAACGTCAAGGAAACGTGCTTAGCGTAATAATTGTGTAATAGAGAAGAAACAGCAACAACAATGGTAGAAAAAACAGCCTCGAACAATTATCAAATCGCTTCAAAATTAGCGAGTGGCCGCAAAACCGTCGGCATCATAAAAGAAAACAGCTAGGTTTACCTTAATCCGCAGTTCAAACGATGGATTTGAACTCAATTGGCAATTGGCAGTCCTCCAAGAATCATTTGGCAGGAGGGCCAGAACAATTGGTGCTGAGTTATACGGAAGCAGCTGTACCAATATGCTGCGGTCTTAATCCAGGTCGGTAGCATCAGCCATCTACGAAGGTAGATGCCAGGAGGTCGGCGCGTGGGTACTCTTTTGATGGTCTCTGAGTTTAAGACATCAGCCAGCAAGTGTTCAATCCATCATGCTCCTCGATAGCAAAAAAACTGCACAAAGTTTCCTCTACGAATTAAGGGGTAGTTTAGGTTGAAACCGTTGGTTCCTACAAGGCCTAAATATCAAGCATTTGCTAGAACGCAGTTTATATACTTTAAGAAGTATTTCGAAGCAGAAAACCAGATCCGAGATTACCCTTTTACGCAATAGCGATGCTAATCCCAGCAGTTTAAGATGCTCTCCATAACTCGGCACTAAATGTTACAGTTGAGAAACGCTTTTGGAAAATGGCGGTTATTCTACTTTTACGAATAGCGTCGATCGACCCGTGCATTTCGTCGTTTTAGTGTTGCAAATGAATTGGACTTTTTCTAAGCCATTTTCCGTATGAGGTCCTCCAAGGATAGAGTGTCGGCTTTAGTACATTTCCATAAAAGCATAGATATTTAAATTGAGAAAACCGCGCTTGAAGTCTCCAACAAACATTGATTTTGAGCCATTTTAGGCGATTGTGGAAGAGCTTGATTTTCGTCTGGTTTATCTTTATGACTCGAATATCAGAAGCGGTGTGACAGAACGATAACGAAACTTAGGCGCTAATTGAGGAAGCATTTCCTAAAGACACAGCAATAAAAGACGATATGTACTTGCACGTCAGTACCAAGCTGCCGTTTTCTGAAATTGCTGGTGTTTTTCCAACGTTGTTCTCCATGAAATCCCCAAGCAAGGTGCTCTTCAATCAAAGAACCAAAGGAGGAGAATTTGAGGACAGTTTCCGAAACATATGGGGCATGTGTCGATAAAAAAGTTCCTTCAGTAGCGCGTTGATACCATGCGCCACTTCAAAAGCTTCTTGCATAAGAACTTGCATTTAATTATTTATTTGTGCAAAACACACGCACCTAAATGGTAATAACCGAAAATAATCCATTTGACATCGAAGGAGCAAACATGCTGGGAAGATGAAAATAAATTAACACAGCGGCAAAAAACAAGCAAATGACAATTGGTTTCTCAACAATAAAGAACGTACGAATAATAGAACCGGATTTTGAGCCAGATTTTTCCATCGCTAGGGAGAGCGTATGGCAATGTTTAGCTTTCGACAATATTGTTCTCCACCCTTATTCTGGCCTACGTTCTTCGGCGGCCGGAAAAATCCAGTTACATTTAAGAAGCTACCCCTCAAACTTGGGATATCATGCTAGAGAGAACATTGTTCATTACGAGCGCAGTGCATGAGGGAAGAGCGAAGAATCCATCCTTGGATTTTCAGCGCTGGTATCCCAAACAATCCAGGACAAACCTATCAAACAAAATGCACAAGAACTGTTTATGGTTAGCGTTAAATAGGTTGGGCCGATCTCGGCGCATTTTTTGAATGAGGTTCAGCGTTCTTTATTATTTTGTGCAATCTCCAGAATATAGCTCAAGTAGTGAAAATTTTCAGATTTCTGGGGAAGCTACTAGAGAGGAAATCTACTCGTCATAAAAGGATTTCAAGAGATCTCTTCCGATTCCACTATATATAAGCGAGAACGGTCGTTCGTCTGTTTGTCTGTGAGTTTGTTTGTTTGCACTGAAGTGCTGGAGTGTGATGGGAAGGGGGGTTGTAGTTGTGCTAGTTGTGCAACGTGCCTGGGAACTCAGTAGACATGCCGAACACGTTACCAAACGTGCACGGCGATTCAATAGACGTGCCGAACATGTCGTTAAACGCGCCTGGAGATGCGGTGTTGGAGAAGCGTGTTGGGGAAAGTGTAGGGATGGGGTGGGGAGGGGAGTTAGTTCTGCAACGTGCCTGGCGACTCAGTAGACGTGCCAAACACGTTGCCCTTTTGGATGATCCAGCTGTACTTATCCTACTATATATAAGCGTTGCACAGAAGCACTGAGCATTCCAAAGTAGTGACGTTACTGGGCAATCCGGAGAGAACGCTTATGATAAACATAAGGAAGGGAAGAGCGGATTCATGCAAAAGTACGCAGCAGGATTTCAAGTCTTGTGCGCCGCGGCAGTATACCAAAGGCGTTTCCGTACGTTAGTGACATCTCAAGGTCGCGCGAAGCGCGCATGTAAAGGAGACGCCGTTAGGCGTATCGGAGCTCTTGTAGTTAATGAGCGCCAACAACCCAAATGTGCACAACTAGAAAACCCTTTACAGATGCTTGCATTAAATGAAGCATGGAAACGCAACCACCTTCCTCGTAAGAGGATCAATTACGAAGGAAGCTGTGATCATTTAATCCTAGAAGACAAAATGGTGGAACCTCTCTGTCCGCCGCAATACATAGAGTACATTGGCTTAAAAATAATAAATAGAAATAAAATAGAAAAAATAGACGTAGACAGAAAAATAGAAAAAATAGAAAACGTGACTGGTTTACATTCAGTCCGTAGCGCACTGCAGGTAGGAGTGGTATATGAATTGAAACTCCAGGTGTTGCTTTGATATAAATATAAATGTCGTCAGAAGGATAAACTAGCACTCCAGAGTTAGGAAATTTTTCCTGAGGCAAAGTGTGGCTTTGTTAATAAGTTCAGAGTAGACTGTCGGAAAGCAACAATTCAAAGGCAAAGCGCACTAACAATAAGGCGTAAGGTACAGTGCACGTTTAGTTGTAGGAATTTCGTAGAGAAGATCAGAATTTTGAAGAATAGGCTGGTCGGAAATGAATGGCGGGCGCTGATGCGGCCTATATAGGAGAAACAAAAGGGCGAAATTCAGAGGAGACACCTGCGGAGATGGCGCCGAAGATGGGCTTTCAGACGAGGGCATTCGCTTGCGAGCGCAGATCTGAAAACATCTGACAAGCAGCGGTCCTCCGTGACTGAATCACTAGCAAAAGAGACCAGTATGAGGAAAAACTCGCCCTTATTCCTGAGAAGGAGCCATTTCTCCACCAGATTGTCATTCACGATAAGAAGCGCATTTTTTGCGACAACATGAAAAGGTGTTGCGTGGAATATTTGCAGCAGTCTGCCAACTTTTTCAACGTTTCACTTAGCGTTCTAAGATAACTGTGGTTACTTCTAGAGAGCAAATACCCGTTATAGCTGTGTGAAAAAGGCATCTGAAATAGAATGAACTTGATTGTACGACTATGAACGATTGTACACTGGTAAAGCAACGCTGTAAATGTTAGATGAACAAACGTCAGATGACGAAAGTCGTGCGCACGCGACACACTCGAGGTTCTCCAGCACTACCGTATGAGGTTGGTCAAAAAGTGTTCGCAGTTTTTGACTCGGGATCCAAACAGCTGTAGTTCCATACAGTCTCAGCTCCATTGGTAAGATCAAAAACCGTCACAGACAGTGAACACTCCATTTCAAAACGTCTACAAAATGGCATTCTTTCTCGATGGTCGGGTCCGTCAGAGCTTTTCGCATTTGCGCTACCTATCACGAAATGTGTTCGCTGGTGCTAAGGTGCATCAGCTGGCTTACAATGTCCGATAGGATCGACACTGCATTTGGGCCCGGCACGACTACCGAACGCAACGTCAATGAATCGAAAGAATTTTTGGATCAATCCTAGTCCGGGGGGCCACATAACTAAAAAGTATTATATGTGACAAATTCACTCAAGACTTACAGAGCGGCTCCTACAGAACAACACAGGACCTAAACAAGAAAAAACAAAGAAAAAACGAAAAAATTGCGTTTGTTACGGTTGTAAGAATGCAAAGTTGTGTGCCCTCCTCACTATGTTAGATCCTGGTTATAACATGTCAAGCGACGGTCAGCACGCGGCATGCGGCTTCATGCGCCCTCCCTACCACGTTAGATCCTGGTCATAACATGTCAAGCGGCGGTCAGCACGCGGCATGACTCTATTCCGTCGTTGATTGCCCGCCGAGACGGTTGCAAACCGCGGCGATTATTTATTTTTTGTCTGTCCGTTCGTTTTTTGTTTTTTAGGTTAGGTTTCGTTCTCTAGGAGCCGCTCGGTAAGAATTAATTCACTTTGTTGCCTAGTTTTTAGTTATGTGCCCCCCCCGGACTAGGATAGATCCGAATTTTTAGATGAGAAATGAAAAGACACCGAAGATTCTCTCTGTTTTTTTGTTGAGATTCACAAGAAATTATCTACTGGAAACTGTTACAGGTCCAGAAACTGGCTGATGCTTTCAAGGGAAAACGACCGAAAAGTCGCCCTCCTCCGCGACAACGCGAGACCTCACACGGCGAAATGAACTTGCTATTTCCTAGAGAAGGTTAGCCGGACGACTGCGCCTCATCCACCGTAGTGATATCATGGCACCTTCAGACTACTACCTCTTCAGAGCCCTCAAGCGACATCTCCATGAGAAGAAGCTCGATAATTGAGGCCACTTAAAAAATGAGATTTCCTCTTCTTTGACTCTCAGCCTTGTTCTTTCTGGAGTAAGGAGACTGATGCCTTGCTAAGAATGGATTTTTGTTGTCGTCACTAACCGTGATTACCATATATTGTTGATGGATGACTTGTCTTGTTAAAAAATAAACTTTAAAATCATGCCCTTTTATGGACAAAATCTTTGCCCCAACCTAATATGCTGCCAAAGATGGTATAAGGTCAAAAAGAAAAGTTCCCATCGTTTTCGAAATCTACTTTCAAATAATCATAGTCTCACTCATTGCTAGCCATTCTAAGGTATACATTGCTACAGTTGACCTTTCTCTGCCGAAGAAAATCTTAAGGAACAATTTTATGTTTATGAACAATCACAACTGTCGGAACATATTTCTGACACCCTCTTGTACACGGCGAGATTTCTCCTCTGCAAGCTTTCCGAGAAGTCCAAGAAAGTAATACTGTGTAAACGACTTGAACCTGACTCCACAGAATCAGGTAGAACTTCAAACTGCAAATCGTACGTCTTTTGTATAGAGATGATTGAGGTTGTCGCATTCACCGGAACAGGATACATTTGCACCTTACAATAGTTTGCACCTCTCTTCCTAAGAGCATCGTCACATATAATCTGCTACTTACTTACTGCATTCCTCTATGAATTATACGGGAAACAGATCGCAATGATCGCAGATCGGAAATGATTCCATAAAAGTAACCTAGAAGCTTTGCGATAGCAGGAGAAGACCAGTTCTTGTTCAAAATTTTCGTAAAACACTTTGTGTTACTACTGTAGGCGGCCCGCACCCTATAACGCTTAAATACCCTTCTTGAAAATTTTCCTTCTTTCGTCACTGAAGAAAGGAAGCAGCAGTTTGTCGAAGGCGCCAAATCACAGAGTACATACAAAGCGGACTTATTTCTTTTTCTTACCAAAAGCCCTGGATTACATTGCAGGAATATCATTTGAGTTTTGCTTCTGCCGGTTCTTCTGAACTATCGTTTAATCTAAGTAGGACTTTCCATTTCTTAGGGTCGTAGGACTCTCATTTAATGTCTTCGCCGCTAACTTTTAGGTCACCCATCCCCAACGAGTCTCTTGATTGTCGATCTAATTCTAACACTCCGTTACAAAACGAGGCTCAAGGCATACAGGGTTCTTCTCCATGACACGAAAATCTCTCTTGTTGGCTCCCAAAAAGCGGGCTAGATCCTTCTCATTGGAAGGTACCTTCTATCTTATATCCGCGAACATTCTAGGCGCAAAATCGCGGAAACATTCCGTCCAGTCCAATATTTAAGAGGATCTAATACTGATAGTCAACTCTTGAAGCAGCGAAGCCACCGTCTTCCGTTTTACTGTGCCGTCCTATGAGCGTACATTTTGAATTTGCCACTTAGTCTGGAGGACAGGTGAAATGAGGCGGCAGCTCTCCTCTGAAGTGTGACATGTGCGACGTTTTTAGGGAATGGCAGTGAAAGAATTGCCCAGATGGTCTCTTTGATTTCTCTTAAGCATTTTCCTCAGCATAACAGTGTAAAATGAAGATGCGTAGAGAGGGACATTTCCAAAGTTTAAGGTATGCACGTTCTTCAGCATAACCTAATCTGCAGATTTCGAAGTACTAAACGTCACGTTTAGAACAATCAGTCTCAAGGACTGTGAAGAGCTTTCACAATCAGTCTGCACGGCCATTAAGGCTCAGAACGGTGGCTGGTAGAATAGACTGGTCTTCTGCGACTCTTCTGTCAATTAAGTTCTTGAGCAGCGAGATCCACCGGTACGAGCATGCACACAGAACAGATTTAGGATTCTGATGGACCGAAGTTTACGAACTCCTTTTTAGCATTTGAATGGGTTGCTGCCAAAAGAGTCATCCCGGAAGTGTTGAAAATGATTTTGGTTCTATGAGCGCTTCACCCAGGTCGTTGCAGAAACCACATGGACACTCAAAGAGCGTTAACAGTATCCTGTAAAGGTGGATTGCGTTGCAGACATTGATGAACTTGGACTTTCATCACTAATAGCGCCTTTTTAGAGAGATTTCGCAATGTTATGAAACAAACAATCGCTGAATCATTAACTAAGCATTGAAAGTGTGCAGTGGCTTGGTCTTGTTTGGAATTCGCACGCACTCTACTTTTACGGCACACCGAGATGAATTTTGTGCACGTATGTAGTTGGTCGGGCGCGTGGAGCACAGTCGGAGGAGGCGCCGGCTGTCGCTTGCACCCGATACCAAGTTCCTGGTTCGGATTTCCCGCCCAGACCAATCAAGCCTTCCATCCCTCCGAGGTCGGTGAATTGGTACCAGACTTGTCTGGAAAGGATAAAGCACTAACTTGTACATCGGCTGGCCACCGCAAGTCATTGTATGGCCAAATACGCATTCAACACGCCTTCACGACATCCCGTAGAAGTAGAATGCGTGGCGCATCCCAGAAGGGTTTGAATAACGCCGTCCTTTATCCATTTTTATCCTTTATGTAGTTGGTCACTAGGTACGTGGTGATGCAGTCAGAGGAGCCGCCGACTATCCAAGGTTTTTGGTTTGAATCCCGTCGAGGGTGTCCAAACATTCCATCCCTTTATGGTAGTACCAGAAATTAGACTTGTGGAGGTCAGTCGATGCACAAAACAGATGTAGTTGTCTGAGAAGGACAAAACACTGACTTGTTCGTCAGCTCGTCACCATTAGCCAATGTATAAACCAAACTTTTAATGCTTAATGTTTATTTGTTAGCAACAACTATGTAATGATAGAACTAATAACAGAAGAAGTCAAAGAATGGTTGTGTAGTAAGAAGGAAAACAGATCAACGATGAGATTGACGTTTATAGCCAAAAAATAATCCGTGGCGATTTTGATCTAAATGAACTATTCACAGGAAATGTGGACACTTACGAAAAACTTGTCGAACGACCCTATAAGCACGCAACTGACTGAGTCATTCGGGGAGGGCTCTATCTTTTAAAGGGCTCTTTAAACTGACATCCACCCGAGGCGATGGCATGTAAGGAGGTCGTATGGATGATTTGCCTAGGCATAAAAAGATCGCTATTGACAATTTTCAGAAATCAGCACTTAGATACTCGTTTAAAGTTGCCTCCATGACATCCCGTGGAAGTAGAAAACGTGGCGTACTCCAGAAGAGATTGACTAACGCCGTGCATTAACCTTTCATCCTTATTTAATTATTGTTATCACTTGCTATGGTTAGCGGATGGATACGTCCGTAATTCTTGTAGCGCAGGTCGATCTATTACCAATTCATTGGCCTCGAAGGAGCGTAAGGATTATTGAGGCAGCAATTTTGAATCGGTTCTATGTGCACACGCGAGCCATCGCCGCCTCCGACTGTGCCCTAAGGCCCAAGTGAGTGCAATAAATAAAGCAGAGAGGGCACTCTGGTTTTTTTTTTCAAATAATGTGGGCAGAGAAAGGGAACCGACCCCCTGTAATAAGGGGAGAATATGACCTTCATCGCAACGAGCTCAACAAAAATATGCGGTTAGAAGATTTAGAAATTCACCAAAACCGAATCTATGACGAAGGGAAAAAGCCTAGCGAACGTATAACTCCTCTCTATTTGGGCAGTACGAGCCCAGGTGGGAAGGGCTAACAGATCTCAATACATGACCAGTGTGTTAAGAGAAGGCATGACGAGGTCGTTGGGTCTGGTCTGAAGCCCGTTGCGATCTCAGTTCTTTCGTCTTGTGGAGTCTTCCGTGAGAAAGGGAGCGAGAAGCTGACACAAAAGAAGACAACGTGGCGTCGCCGGCGCTCTTGCGATCCCTTGCGAACAAACACCGAAGAACGATCACGACGAGCTGCTGGCGCTGCTCGTGGGAGCCGGACAGCTCAACTGAAAAACCTCTAGGACTTCCCGATAAGAGAGTGTCTGTAGGAATGGTAGCGTTTAGAATACTCAAAGTAGCTCCGAGGCTACAATGTCAGTCTCGAGGCGACTGGAAGTGGCAACAAATGATCCCAGAAATGGACGGAGGATACTTTAAGAGTGTGTCTAAATAAACCTTATCTCTAGAACAGCATAACGGTAGAAACATTACGAGAAAGGGTAGTGGAAGGCCACGTGGCATGGTAGTGCAGTCGGAAGATGCATCGGTTGTCGCGTCCATTCACATCCAAAGTTATTGGCTCGGATTTCACGCCAAGCCTTCTAGCCCTCAGGAATCGGTAAATTGGCACCAGGCTTGTTTGGTGAGGATAAAACGCTGTCTTGTCCATCAATTGGCACATCGTATCATGTAGAAGTGGAAAGCGTGGCGCATCCCTTACGGAGATTGATTAACATTGACCTCTACCACTTTTATTCTTTGCGCGGTAGGAATTAAGTTTCCATCAAAGGGACGAAAGACGGATTCACATGTTACAGTGCAGAACAGCCAAAAATTAGATCTGACCATGAGATAACAATCCATATGAAGAGCTAGCAATTGGAAATAATTGAAGGACTAGCCTTCGCTACGTCCCCAAGAACAAAGTTCACCAACAATGCCCAAGTGCTCGCCGACTGGAAGGAGAACGAGTGACCAGTAATCAAAGCTAAGTGCTTCCGAAACGAATCCACTAATGAAAAAAAAATAACACAAAGAAGAGAAGGGAAACGAGACCTAGGAAAAACAAGTGAATTTTCAGAAGAAAGCCTTCGATGATATCGGCCTGCGGATACCCGAAGCCTTTTCTGTTATTGCTCATGAACAACGCGAAGTTATGTCGATCTTAAAAACCGTAGAGCAAAAGACAACGCTGTATCATCCACACCTTTGCGTCGTCCCTAACCTATAGCTTATCTAAACGTGATGAGTTCCCACCAAAGAGGTTTCGTGATATCCTCTTATCTTCTACTGTAGCACATAAGGCCGAAGAGAATAAAATGCAATTGTATGTGTTCTTCTGTAAACCCATTGACTAAGACAGAAATCGGTTGGATTGCACAGGATGTCAAAAGAGTTGGTTTACTGTTAAATTCCTGGAGTAGTCTTCTCTAAAGCTCTGAGCGAGAGACAACGCTCTTCTTAAACAACTCTCTCGTGCATACGACTCAATGTGTTGGCTCTGGCATGCAGAGGGACCGGACAGATACCAGTGCTGACACCGGCTCGAGGAATTTGGAGAGGAACAGACGATGAAGGCACTATTATGTATTTTTTCTATGAATTCTGTAAGGGGCAAAAATCGGTTACGTCAGAAGAATAAAATATGGATAACAATCTTGGCTTCACAGCTCGAACAGTCCTACTGAGGCGAAAATCACTTTAAGGAAAAAAAGGAAAAAAAAAGTTTCTCCTCGATTTTTCTTTAGCACCGTCAATTTTGTTAAACGAAAATTATGGAACCTGTCAGGATGTTCTAATCACTCTTCGAATCTGAAGTATTGAAATTCTTTCGTCGCTAAGGACATTATCTCTATTTTGCTGTATCTTTATATGCTAAGCAGTGTTATGATATTTGCTAGGATACTTCGGCTGTACATATGCAGTATGCAGTATGCATAGTGCGCAGTCGGAGGGGTGCTAACTTTCGCATGCAGGCGAACCGACCTATTGTCCAGGTCCTGCACGAGATAACCAACTCTTGTATTCAGAGGAAGAGACTACACCATGTTTTCTATCGCCTGGGTATCTGGAGTCATTCTATAAACCAAATACGCATTGAGAGCGCCTCTACGATATCGAGAAGATTAGATTGCGCGGCTTGTCCTACAAGAACTGACCAACGTCGACCTCTATCGTTTCATATCCATATTGGTGAAGCTGTTGGTGGCTCGAAATCCAGCGTTTTAGAAACGTTTGGGTACGCACCGAAAGTAAGGTAAAGTAAATTGTATCATACATTTTTATTAAGTAATTGTCAGGTGTGGCGCATCCTGGAAAATGCGTTAACAGCAACGTTCTTTGAAATTCTCCTCGTTCTTTTCAAACGTGCTCAAGCTGTATGACAATCAGATTGGCCACTCATTTCTACACGAAAACATCTCAGGTCCTAAGACAGCTGCAGATGCGAAATTTGTTGTCAGTCACCATTCTAAGTGCAAAGTAAAGGGCAACGTGAGCCGCATCCGAAATTAATCGTTAATTTCAGATGCGACGACTCGTTGCCGGTTACTTGGCCACTAATATAGGAAGTGCACAGCCCTTTTTGAATTAGTAAGTCACTGGCTAGAGCACTCAGGGCTCCGGGCTACCCTTCAGTTGTGAGCGTGATGGTCAATTAAGTAGTGGGTGTGCGTGTGCGAGTTCTCGTAACTTGTCTCTATGGCTCTATGTATATCTATTCCATATGTGTTGAGAGTACACCAGTCTTGGGCAGTGAACAATAATGAAGCTTGTCGCTAATCGTTCATGGAATGCAGCATGCACCCCACGTTCCTCTCCTAGCTGTCTTCGTTTAACTTGCCGCGCTGATCATTGAAGAGTCACTGCATTGTCTGCTTCTGCTATCAAAGGACTCGTAATAAATAAGAAATTTTCCTTTTGATGACTTTCAGTGGTGTCCGGTCTGTTTCATCACAACGTACTCCTGTTTAATGAGATATGTATTACGTTGTATTATGTTGTGACGAAACAGAATGAACACCACTGAACGTCATCAAAAGGAAGATTTCTTGTTTAGCATGAGTTCTTTGAAAGCAGAAGCAGATGAAAACCTCTGATGAGAATCCTCTGTGAGCCACGAGCTATTTCCTGTTTGATTTGCAGACTGATTTTCAGATGAACAGCGGAAGACAGGTGCGACTCCAACTCGAAAATCCACTACTCTCCTCATTACTTTGGCATGTCGATAAGGCTGTCGGTCATTCAGGTTGCTGAGAGCTAGATGAGACTTGGAAAACTCGCCGAAAAGGCAACGTCTCATCACCTCTGGTCTCATCACCGATTTCGTCGTTGTTGTCTGTCATTTATTCCAGAAGCCCTTCCTGAATTCGATAGCGGAGATAGTCGTTAAGCTGCAGGTGATTCTGCGAAACACCAGGGAGTGAAGGCGTGAGACCCACAGGGAAAACTGAATGAGATCTGGTCGGAAATGCTGTTTTCCAGCCCCATATGGTCGCAATTCCAGTTTCATGGAACGAATATGATGTTTTGCCTCAACGTTCTCCCGCCGAAAGCCTCGTAGCGGATTCATATTGTGAAGGCTCTAGAGCAGGTGAAAGGAAGAGCAGTATCGGAAGAAACGGAGAGAAGCAATTGCCTCAACTGAAATTGGTTCTCTCAAACTAGGGTTACATCGGGAAATGTAAGACGCTTCAACGCTGAAGAAAATGAAATCAATTAACCTTAAGTAAAGTACATGAGAGAATGGTGGAGAGTTACAGTTTGGGGAGTGAAACGCCTCGCGGGAAATGGGAAGACAAAGAATTCTTGTCGACTCTTGCTAGTCACGCAAACACTGTAAAGAACGCCAATGCTATTAGACAGGTGAACAAGGTCGTTAGCCTTATTGCTACCCATTGCTTACGACTTCACGTCGTCGCTCGAAGAAAGGTGCACGCTGCACAGAAAAGAGAGCTTACCAAGTTTCCGACCTCCTACAGAACTCCACATGGGGACCAAGTTGTCGGAAGGAGCTCGGAAGGGTGACTCGAATATGGAGGTCAAAATTGCAAACTGAAGCTTCTGAATGCGGTGGGTGATCTCCTTGAGCCAGAACACTACCTCTAGACCACTGCTGCCGGTCTAATCTTCTCTGCTCTCATCGGTCACCATCTCACCACAGCTGATCAGCAAGGACAGCCTACAGGCACCCGGTGAACTTTGTCAACTTAGAACTCATTCAGGAGTTTCATTTTGCAGTTAGTCCCCATATTCATCATAAGCATTTAGAGCACGCCCTGATAGCCCTGGTCTATCCGTGGCCTCCACGTGACGTTCCCTGAAAGATCGAAACCCTTCCCTGCTGGTAAATGTTGCTTCATAACTACGATGTAAGCCTGATGAGCAAAGATAGGCGAGGCCTGCTACCAGGTAGAAGGGGTTGGAAGGTACTCAGAGGTTATTTTCCAAGTCGAAACGAGCTTCTTACAGGTTAAACTACGAGCTATCCAAGATGGTTAGAATTGTTTTTTGCTCAAGAAAAATCTTGTAAAACTTTTTAAACTTTTTACCATAGATCAGCTGCCCGAATGAGTGTAGTAATTTTATAAATTTTTTGTTTTCCTGAGAAAAATAATAATGCATAATTTTGTTTTAAAGTACAACAAGGCAGAAGTCATTTAGTGCATCAAAAGATGGGATTGCGCCATGCACTCGTAAAGCTCGTCGCGATCAAATTTGATTGATAGTGCAAAGGCTGGCTACATGAAGAATTAAAGCGAAAATAGTTGGTTCTTTACAGTTGTTTTGAATGTATCGTTCACAGGTCTAAAACTCCATGCAAATAGCAGTTTTCTATCAACCGAATAAAAATCTTCTTGGACGAGTGCATGCCGCAATCTCTTCTTTCGTCACTGAGAAATTGCCATCATCCTGCTCTTTGAAGCAAGCTATTGTCATTGTTTTTCCACAAAAATAAGAATTTTCAAAGCACTTCAAATAAAGTGCTCACTTATTCGGTAAGCGAAATAAAACCAAAGAAATCACACTAAAATTTTCCTTTAGCAAAAAATTATTCTAACCTTTTTGGAGAGTATTGATGTGAAAAGTTAAAAATTAAATTTGAAAAGTGTCCAGTTTAATTTAAAAAGTGTCCAACTGCGTTTTGAAAAGTGTTCTCTTCTCAAATCAAAAAGAACAGTTTCCAAAACAAACTGGACACGCTTCTAAGCCTTCTAGCCTAAGAAATTTGAAATTAAATTGAACGTCTTCCAAATAAAAACGAGCTTCTCACAGGTTAAACTAGAGACTCTCGAGATGGTTAGATTTTTTTGTTCAAGAAAAATTTGGAATAAATTTTTTGAATTTTTAAGTTTTCCTTCCTCAATAAGAGTAGTAATTTTACAAAATTTTCGTTCTTGAGAAAAAATAACAAACTAAATTTTATTTTAAAGTGCAACAAGGAAGCAATCATTTAGTTCATCAAAAAACCAGATTGCGCCATGCACTCGAAAAGATCTAGCGAGGCTAACGGCTTCACGATAGCTTAAAATAGCAAGGATGAACAAAAACAGGGCTAGAACTTGGCGGACGACAGCTGGAAAGAAAAGTCGGAAAGTGAGTGGCTTATCTGCCGACAGACAGCTGCGTGGAACTGCTCAGCCTGAACGCAATCAAAAATTCGAATAAGTTCAAGCTCTCTGTCGGCACAAAGCTGTGCTCGATTCCCCGTGAAATATGCAACCGTCCGAGCGGAGCAGTTGTGATCGAATACTGCAGAGCTCGTTTTCGTGCAGCCATTGGCAACACACTATGCGGCTGCGTGAGTGTTATGAAGGGCTGGCGAAGCCATTCCGTAAATAGACACACAGCTGAAAACATTGGGCGAAGGGATTCAGTGCAAGCTCATCTGAGCAAATACTCCTGCACGAGCTGTCAGGAATAGCAGACATCAAGCGACTCTGCAGGATACTGCCGGTGTTGACGATGGGTCTCGTTACGGTAACAGTAACCGTCGCCATCGGTGGATCAGCGCCACCCGAAGGGTAAAGAGCAGCAGGGCGGGAGCGCTGTCAGACGTACGACCACGCCGGCGACACGGGTGGCGGTGTTTGGAGGGCCAACGGGAGCAAGAGCACTTTGCGATGGTGACCGAGAATCGATCTACTGCGGGCGGGTGTAAAAAATTCACGGAAGGAAGCAACTCCCTTCCGTTCAGGAAGCATCCTGCAGGCCTAATGACAGCGGCGACATCTGGGAAGCCAGTTAGCGGCCTTCTTCGAGCTGCAGAAGCTTCGTGAGAACTGGCGGACAATTTCTGCAGAGACGTGTCACTAATAGTTTTGAGTTTTGTGTAGAGCTTCCACTTCTTGCAGCGAATTGTGTAAATAGATCGAGTCTGAAGATCTCTGTCAGCAGCAGCCACTTTCTCTAAATGCTCAGAAGGAGACTCTTTAAGTACTTGTGCATCCACGAAAGCTGCAGGTCAGTGTGCTGATGAAGACAGACCTTCTCCGGTTGCTTTGGTCAACGAATTACGGGTTTGAAGCGAATCTGAGGGCAATAGGTCTGAACTAGGATAAAGAATTAGGATGCACCAGGCATTCTAATTTTGCGGGGTAACGTGGAGGCATTTAGAAAGTGAATTTGACCGACACAATGGCCGATCAAGTCAGTCTTTATGCTCCCCAGATATATCTAGGATCAATTCACCGACCTCAAAAGGAGTGAAGGCTTGACCGAACTGGACGGGAATTCCGAAATAAGAACGTGATTCGGGGTGAAGACCAGGGACGAGCAGATAAAGCAATTCCAAACCCGGATGACAGATAACGGATAATTTCGCCCAAAAGTGTAACGAAAAAATTGACAACGAGTTGCTATGATTTCAATAGCAGACCGGAAATTCACACAATATTTATGAGCCATCCTCACCCATTTTATTATAGTAGCGTTTTAGGCATATTGGTACACTTTCGAGACGCTTTGGGATTCTCTGGCTCCGACACTAAGAAAAATCGCTTATTCTGTCCTCTCCAAATTGACTTCAGGTATCGTTCGTTCTCAAACCAACCAAAATCCAAGCTGATGGGGAGGAATAGAGACATAACCGACAGAGTTTGACACCAGTGCTATGTTGCTCGACACTATTTTTGCTAATCTATGTACTACGCCGATGTTTCGAAACAAGCACCTTCTTCATTTGCAGGAGAAAGGACAAGCGGAGTCTGAGGAATTTACTCATCCTGGAGTCGTTGCAATGTACGATTTATAATACAATTTACAATTTTCCAACTTCATTGAGGTTTGAGAAGAAGACACAGCCGAAGAGCTGACAAATCATTCTTGAATGGAGAAAAAAGTGAGAATCGTTCGTCACTTATTCGCTCATATTCCTCGTTATCCAACAGCAAATTACCCGCCTTTCGCCTCATCCCACAGATCGCTCGGGTTGTTTTACTTATCAGGCACCAAGTTATTTGTTTTTCCAATAAAGAAAATACAAAATAGGCATGACGCGTGGTTGAGTAATTTGTCGTTGTCTCTTGTCTATTCCATTCCATGAAGAAGTCGGTATCTCAAAAACATCAGTCGAGTAAAGCTTTAATAGCAATGTCGGTTCCGCATCTTGGCGAGACTGTTTCGTTCGACGGTGTCCCAAGATTCAAGGCAGTTGGACGTGGACTGATCTGGTATTGATACAACACCAGTTTTCTGGCTAGCTGCAGCAAGTCCTTGTGTGGTTCTAGTGCATTTCAAAACTTACAGCAATCAGACGGACAGAGGTAGGGTACCTGGCGCATCCTTAAAATGGAATGGTTCTCCACATAATAGGGAAGTTCTGCTAGAAATCACAAAAAAAGAAACAATGAAGCCGCACGTTTTGCAAAACTCGCGTTGAAAAGTAATTGGAAACAGTTTAATTGCATAATTTGGATTTTTTTAAACAGAGAAGACCAATGAGATAATATTAGGTTGATCGAAAAGTCTTGTAACACTAGCATAACAATATTTAAATTTCTCCCTATTTGCTAAAACAAAAACTCAGCCTACGATATATTCCCCATCCAAGTATAAGATCCTGCCCCATCTTTCAGGCAGCCTTTCAATTTCTTGCCGCCATAATTCCGAGGGCTGTGAGAAAAAGAATTCAGAAACCTCCATTTCCAGTTGACGTCGATCATCGAATTCTTTACCTCGAAGATGCTGCTTAAGACTTCTGAACAGAAGGTAATCAGAAAGGGCGAGATCTGGAGAGTACGGTGGATGAGGCAGAACTTCCCAGCTTAAGTCCTGGATTTTATCGCGACTCATTTTGCGACAGGAGAACGCGCGTTGTCGTGCAGCAGGTAGATATTTTCCGGTTGCTATGACTGTGGCCTCACTATCCAGCAACTCCCAGTAAAGCTTGCCTTCTGAGCCCTACCAACAACACAGAAGAACCTTCTTTTCGTGATGTCCACGTTTCGGTTGTCCTGGAGCCGGATCTCCGCGTGGGATCCATCAGCTCTTGCAGATGTGGGTAACATAAAGAACCGAGCTTTCATCACCAGTAGCAATGTCCTTCAGAAAGTTATTTCTGTGCTGGCGAAGAATCAGCAACCCTGCAACATTGATTCGTGATGCCTTGTGCCCTGATGCATTGCCAGAACCCGCGGCTCACGTGGTACCCGAGACGACAAAACTTTGCGGTACCCAAGGATCTCCCGCTGCCTCACGACGGTGCTTTGCGTACATCCAAGTGTCGCAGCCAACTTGCGAGTTGTTGGATTTGGTTTCACCTTGAAGACTTCGCGCAAGCTGTCTTCTTTCAGAACAGAGGGGTGTCCGGAACGAGGTCGATCTTCGAGAGAGATATCTCCAGCCTTGGAGCGCTGATACCAGCGGCCCACTGTGGAGTAGTGAATGACTTCCTCCTTGAATGCAGCGTAGATGTTGGAGGCTGCAGTCCTTGCGGAATGGCCTTGCAGAGACTCGTAGTAGACGATAGGTCGTAGGATGCCGCTGCTTATCGTTGACATTGCTGCTGTATTCGTACTCGACGAATCCTTATATAGTACGCTGGAGGAAGCATCAAGAATTTACTGTGATGTCACCACACAAGATCAATACTGCAAGGATAAAGGATAAGGATAAAGGACGGCGTTACTCAATCCCTTCTGGGATGCGCCAGCGCATTCTACTTCTACGGGATGTCGTGGAGGCGACATGAATGCGTATTTGGCCATACAATGACTTGCGGTGGCCAGCCGATGAACAAGTCAGCGCTTTATCCTTCCCAGACAAGTCTGGTACCAATTGACCGACCCCGGAGGGATGGAAGGCTTGGTTGGCCTGGGCGGGAAATCCGAACCAGGAACCTGGTATCGGGTGCACGCGACAGTCGCGCCTCCTCCGACTGCGCTACACGCGCCCTAATACAGCTCTTGCAGTATTCCCTGTCAGGAATACTGCAAGAGCTTTAACAAATTTAACAGGCAGTAGCATAAAGTGTTGCAAGACTTCTCGATCAACCCAATAATACGAAGGCACCACTATTGTCTCTGGGAATCAGACAGAAAATGCTTTTAGAAAAACAATTCTGTTCGATTACCTCAAGAAGGAAAAGGTCGGAGCGAAACAATTGTTTCTAGTATGCACCACTTCTGACGAACAGCAATATCAACGAAGCAGCTTCTATGCGTCCTTGGTCTGCGAATAGGTTGAGGTAACAACCCATTGAACAATTCAAGGTTTAGTGGGTGTCATTAATGTATGGCAGGTGTTTAGGGAACTGGAGTGACGGATGCATCTTTGCCCAACTGAGGAAATAGTTCACAGAAATTTTCAGGATTTAAAGATGATCGGTTGTTGCCTACCCTCTGTTGTGACTATAAGGATCTTCTACACAGACCATCCAACAATACGTCCAAACCTGAGGGATCAGCTAGCTTGTTCCCCATTATTCGGCCCAACCCGCCAGGAAACCGGATAACGGATAACGGACAATTGTTAATCCACTTATGCTGGCATCCTGGTGCAGGCCACAGCCGGCACCTCCTCCATCATTTCCCATTAATTAGCTGTTGCAGTCCCAAAAGTGTAGGGTTCACTGCCTCAATAATCCAAGGAAGGCTACGATTTTTAATGCGCTAGGATTCCGTTAGGCCATATGGGAACTAACGAACACTTTGTCTAAGTTCAGCAAAGCCTTAAAAATTCGACGCTTCAAAGACACATTGTAGAGTCCCGACAGCTCGTCAATTTCTCGGAGAATCGTAGCCTATATTGTGCTCCTCGTTTTTACGAACAAGGCAGGGGTGGAGCTGAAGGGTTCCTATGAAGGCAACGACGCTCCTCTCCACTACATGCCCCTCCCAACGAAATTTTTTATTTTCTTCCCTTTTTTGCCCTGGAATTTATTTCTGCATTTCATTCTTTTTGCTTCTAAATATATTGTGGACATCATGTTTAAAACCCTACATGTGCTTTAGATCAGCACAGAGTTTCATCCTTATGTTCTCCAGAGCAAGCAGCTGACGGGGCCAGATCATCTCTCTCATATCCGCGGAGAACTTCGATGTCTGTCTACAGCTGTGATGTGAGTACGTCCACGCTTATTGTGCCCGTTCCTTGGGATCTCAAGTTGTTTTTCAAAGTGGAGATTAGCTCATCCTCCACCTCTTAAATGGTTGACTATTAGTCCATTCCTTTGGGCATTCTTCTGCCTACTTAACCAGGCTGGGCACACTAAAGGTAGCTTCTAATTTTTGAAGCAAAACACTTAGCATCTTCATAATCTGTCGCAACGATGTTTTGTTGCGATCAAAACTTCTAGCGCCAGGCGGGACTCGAACCCGCACCTCCCTCTGACCAGGCGGGAATACTCTACGCCATTACACCACCGGCGCCGTTTGATCGAATGCAACATCCACACCTCGTGGGACCGATCAGCACCCACCCGTATCCGGGATGAGCTGGCCGCTGATATTAGCATGGGACCAGTTAAGCTGATGGTTTTGATAGAAACAATTCAAATCAGTTTCTTTAAGCCTCAATTGGCTGGTATCGAGGTTGTAAGCCGAGCATTCCCGCCCGGTCAGAGGGAGGTGCGGGTTCGAGTCCCGCCTGGCGCTAGAAGTTTTGATTGCAACAAAACATCGTTGTGACAGTTTGCAACCTCGATACCAGCCAAATGAGGCTTAAAGAAACTGATTTGAATTGATCTTCATAAACACTGTAAATTCAATAAAGTTGAGGACACAGAGAAATTAAAGGGAAGTTCATCCCAAATTTCGATTTGATCACTTCTCCCTACAATTGAGGGAACGTAGATTTCATAGGGACCAGATGGTGTTTTTCGACGAACACGGTGCGAACCTAATAAATATCTCAAAAACCGGTATTTTGTCAACAGTTACTTGCCTACGAACCCTGGATGAAAATTATTCCTTCTCTATTTGTTCGTCAGCCAGATTCACATCTTCGGAAGGCTGATAACGATGGAGATCTTTTTTATTCGCATTATTGAGCCCTGCGTCTCCTTAAAAACTGGAGAAGAAACTGTAACCGTCGTGCACATTTCACCCTTCCACAATTTGCGCCCAGGAAGTTCTCACAAGGGAGCTTTTTCCATGCTTCAGTTCCATCGACGACACTTGATTGATGAGGTGCCCGATCCATAATTTTTATTTATTGGTTAAAATAAAAAATAAGAAATAAAAATTAAGTTTATTTAGGATCAATTAAAAGATATAAAAATTAGTTGTAAATATTATAAAATAAAATAATGAATAAAATGATGACGACAGCGGTTTGCTTTAACTTCTTGGCAAAAGATTACCAAAATGACAAGCGAAGGCTATGGAGTAAACACAGCAGAAGAAGCGAGATAAAGAAATAAGGGGCAAATTAGCTTGAATAGGGCTGGGGAAAATTGTTGTTCGAAGCTATGGTAAGCGAAAGCAACCAACAGGATGGTGTTAACTGCACATTTTTTTCCAAAAAATAGCAAGTGTTCGTCTATCATCTGCTTCAACTGCGAAATACACACATGCACCTGCGGAAACCCTGGAAGAGCTGCACCAAGGTGAAGAGAAGAGCGCTCTAAAGGAGGCAACTTTCGACCATTAATTAAGGACCGTAACTGCATCGCATTCCAAAGTTTTTAGCAGAACTGAAAACTGCTAAAGACGAAGGTGATCTCCAGCCTTCAAACTGTCGCACAAACGCAGACGGGTAGGGCAAGTGTTCTCTGATAAACGAGCTCGTTATAAGCGGTGCTTCGAAGAAGGAGACGGCGCTTGATTTACGATGGCGCGACTGTTTGCGCAGGGCACGACGCTAGGAAACGCTGGCGAATTCGCTCAACGTAGCTCTTGTTTCAGCAGAGTTGTGTATCATCAGGCCAGGAGGGAAATAAGCCGACGAAACCTCGCTTGTTGCCCAACCATATCACGTTACCAGGTCTGCCCACCAGTGAAATTATGGGAAGAAATGCATACAAATAAAGAGTGTTTGTTTAGGCTTGATATTCCACATGGAATCCAAAATGGTTCAGCTTCCCATTTTTGCTCCGTCATTTCATAAAAATGATAGGTTGGACCGGATTCTTCAGCCGCATATGGCTACTAATTTCAAATGATCATAGCTTCGAACCATTTCAGCTACAGTGCAACCTACCAATAACAACCTTTAGCCTGTTAACAACTGGATAGTTGGAGTTGAGCTGTCGGAAGGTATCTTTGCGCTCTTCTTGTACACGTGGAGAATCTTTATCAGAAAGAGTTCCAAAAAATACGAAACAAGAACGACTCAAAAGCAAAATATGTGAAGATCTACAAAATTAAAAATAATTTTCCTCCGCAAAGCCTACATTTTTTGCCCGAAATTATCGATGTGCTATTTTAATTTGCTACTCGAAGCGGTAGTAGATGTTTATTGATCGGAACAAGGCACCTTTTCAGTAGATTATCATGCTGTTTTCTCAAATTTCTAACTCCTCGACGTATTCTGCATTAATCTTCTAGCTTGCTTACAGCATGTTTAGAACTACACAAGCAGTAGGTCATCAAATACCAAAATCAGTCATTTAAATGTGACCTATAGACTTCCTGGTAGCCCGAGAAGGCTATTTCCTCCACAAATCTTTCACAAGCCATTTTGTGAAACTGTTCATAACCCGTTGTAAATAATGGTGACTATTATTTCAAAAATTATTCGTTCTTTTCCCACTAGAAAAAAGAAAACGCTTCCAGATGTCGTTACGTCCATTTGTCAAGGTAGCAGATCATAGTAATCAGCCCAAGTGAAAAGTTTTTTCCAATGCAAGCAGACCCGCTTAGACTTGGTTGTGCCCATTCCTTTGCACTATCGTCAATTCTGGACAATGCTTTCTATTTATTTATTTATTTATTTATTTATTTATGGAAGGCTTACATTATTTTAATGTTCTCTAACTCTACTCGAAACTTTCTCATGTCAAAGTTTCGCTGCCGCTTTCTAGGCATCCTGATCCAAATCCTAAATTTTGATTTAGTTCCGAGTTCGCTCTTCTGAGACGGAAGCCATACAACTCCGTGATACGAAAATCGGGCTTTTCTTCTTTCGCGGAAATACCTAAACCATTCAGTTTTTCCTAATCTTAGGTGTTTCTTATGCATTCAAAGGTGTTCTCTCTGTAGGGTTAGCAAAACTACCTACGAAGTCGCGGAATAGAAAATTTGAACAATGATTTGAAAAGGCAAAACACTAAAACGGCTGCAGCATCCGGTTAGACCTAAAAAACCGATTGCGGAAAGTTGTGCTGGTGCGTTGGTGTCGCGTGGTACACGTTGCAGTAAAAAACTCTCATGAAAGGATTTTTACACCCTCCACTATCCTGAAATCTTTCCGAGAGTGAAGAGGACACAGTGAGAACTTTGTTGTTCTTAAAATTTGAAGGCCACTGACTGCATGAAATTATTCTAAAACAGAATGTAAAAGGAAACATTGAGTTTACAACCCCTCTCCGATTTCTATCCATTACTTTTCCTCGACTCAATGCTAATAAGACGGAGCTTAACAAGCTGCATTTGATTGGGTGAGAGTAGGGTCAGAATCTCGGATAAAATGCAGAATCTGACTCAGATTGAAGAGAGACCGATAATTGATTTTATAGCTTCTTGGATTCCTGTATTTATCCTATTTTACCATAGCTATCGCAGTCATCACAAGTACATCAAGACACGCTTTGAACCACTTTTGAGTTAAAAATTCGTGGACACATATTTAGAATCAGCATTCAAAGCCGCATTCATGTGATATGTATCCCATCTCGAAGTACCACTGCGACTTGATATCTCTCCCTTGCAAGATGTTCGGCGTGAAACTCAATGGAATATTTAGGTTTTCGGCGAAAACTCGAGGAACTTGATTTGGTTTCAATTCTTAATCAACCGAGTGTCCACTGGCTACCTCGCTTCAGGTCACGGGATGTGTTCGGATTCAATTGCTCTGAGCTGTCCAGTGGTAACATATCTGATGGCGTTACCGATGAGCGATGACATTACATAGGCCTTACGAGGAAAGGTTTTCAAATAAGGGTGAGCTTTTGCGATGTTATTTTGATAGGATGTAGGGCCCTGTGAGCGGAGTCCAGAACCACAGTTAGTTTTTGCTGAACTCCTTTTTGAAGACCTATAAAAGAGATGCGCGCAACTATCATCAACCCCTACGACACCCAACGAGATGTGCCTCGGCGGCTCAGTTGGTAGGAGCGCCGCCTCGAATGAGCACACCGGTGGGGTTTTCAGTGCGGGTCCGCGTGCTGTCGATAACTTTGTACATATTAGTTTGTTGTTATTACGCTTTCTCATGATCACAGTAGTTAATCTTAGACCATCATTGCTTGAAACAAGTCAAGGCTGATTATTTGCGCCTTCATATGTGCTAGTTTTCCATATCGTACCATATCACCAATAATACCGTTAATGCACACAAATACGCGAACCTTACTGTGGAATACTATGATCACGGGCCATATCGTGCATAAGTGTGCTAAAAATGTCGTTCTCACCTGAACGTGTTGTCGGCCGATTACTTTCCACCTTCACATCGTATTCGACTTCCTCGACAAGGAGAGAGATTGCGGTTGCGGATGCTATGAAAGGACTGCTCCTGGACTCCATATATGAAGATATCGACTGTCAGGAAGAATATGCGGTTCAGATCAGAGGAGTATAATAGAAATGGAACCTTTCTACACGTATCGTCCAGTTGGTTTCATAGGTGCGTTTCGATGAGGAGATGGATGTCGACTGGATACCTGATGATGACTGTGAGGAGGACGACAGCAGCGAACAATCACCGTTAGAGAAATCAGTCCTCTTTAACGGCAAGCACGTTTCGGAAGAAAAGGTATTGCACCAACAGACCACCACTTTTTCCTGTTTTTCTGCAATGCCATGCAAGGAAATAGCATTCCATGTCGTCCCCGATGACGAGGACGACATGGAATGCTGGTTGGCTGCCTTTTTCGAACCAAAGCCAGAAAAGTTCTACGCTGACCGAGAGAAAGGTGAAGAAGAGTGATAGAGCATAGTGGCTGTTACTCGTTTCTTGAGGTGTTTCGCTTTTTTTTATAAGCCTAAAAATGTGGTGTCTTGAAAATGGCGAGAACTTCTGCAACAACCTAATATATTGAATAGTCGTGTGTTGCACAGTCAGAGGAGGCACCAGCTGTCGCGTCCCAAACCCCATTTCTGTTCCACGGTTAGGATTTCGCGCCTAGGCCAACCAAGCGAGAATGCGTAATAACAACAAACTAATATGTGCAGAAATATGGGCAGCACGCGGACTCGGACTGAAAACCCCGCTGGTGTGCTGCTACGAGGCGGCGCTCCTACAAACTGCGCCGCCGAGACACATCTCGTTGGGTGTCGTAGGGGTTAATGATAGTTGCGCGCACGCGTTTAGACCTCTTTTATAGGTCTTTAAAAAGGAGTTCAGCAAAAACTAACTCTGGTTCTGGACTCCGCTCACAGGGTCCTACATCCTATCAAAATAATATCGCAAAGGCTCACCTTGAGTTGGAACTTTCCTTGTTAGGGATATGCTGCTCAAATCACGAATAGATATTGATGTTCCTACTTTTAGTATTACGTTGCTCGTGATTCTGTCCGTGTTCGCCTTTCTTCTTGTTGAGTTGATGGGAATCCCGTATGGCTTGAGATATGCTTAAATCATATAGTATAATGTGTCCTCAAATGACGACGGTTTCTCCTGCTCAGATGAAACAATTGTCCCCTCCTTGTGCTTTATGATTTTTGCCATTGTTTCCCAGTTTTGAATCCGCTTCGGGGTAGAGAGGATGAGGGAAATGCCGTCGGCGACGTGGGAGCGTGGTTGTGCTGCTGAATCTCGAATGGCTTACCGCTACTGGTTTCTTATATCCTTACTTTCGTTGCTGCATCTTTTCAAGTGCTTCAGTCTGGCTATCCGAATCACTACCAGTTCCGACAGCTTGCCAGTATGATTCTATCGGGCAAATATTCTGTCGCACAACCGCACAACTGGCCAGTCATGGTCATCTTCGTTGACACTAGGTAGCCGTCATTAAATATATCGCGGCGCAATTTGTCTTCAGAACGAATCATAGACAGGTTAATATGAAATGTTTAATGGGAACGTTTTGTTTGAAGGTTGGTAATCCTACACTCCCTTGCCACACAGCCTCACTGGCGCTAAGCCTTTTTCTCAATGTGTGACCCTTGAGTTTTTTCTCTTGTGTTTTTTGGCATTGTTCGTGTTCTACTACAAACCCTAACACTTTGACGACCGCGCAATTTTCGCGCGTCGGGCCCGCGGGATCGCGCGTATTGCCCGCGTGTGACACGATATTTCGTCACCTTAGCTTAGCATAAATTGCATTTTAAAAATGCACACCACGGATCTGACATCCGTTCTCGAAATTTTGGTTTCGTTTTTGCAATATTCCCTGTCTTTTCTTTTCTGCAATGAGCTTCCTTCCTTTCTCAATTTTGATGGTCTGATTGGAAAATAATTGTTTTTGATGCGGAGCTTAGACTGAAAAATTCTAGAATTGCCATCAGAAATCGTCATCATGAGCATTCTGGATGACAATGGCAACGAACTAAACGAAAGTTGTGACGAGTTGTTGCTCGACAGCAATCTTGAAGCACCCGATAGCATTGAATGTCGTGTGCTTTCTAACAACTCATAGCTGTTGATTGTGGATTGAATTTTTTTCTATCAGGACTTTAATTGTGAAGTTGATCTCCTTAATGGCGTTTGATAGCATCTGAGTAGTTGTAATTCCTAATCATGCGTGTTTGTTACCTTTATTGAATGAACTCTCAAAAATAACTCTGAAGTTCAATGGATAGCTGATCGGTGCCATAATAGGTTGCCTCTGATATATTCCCACGTAGCTATGCCACTCGTAACTTATTGTAATAGAGCGAAATTCGCTAAGCGGATATCAGATTCGCGGCGAGTATCTCAAATAGCGCCATGGAGTTTGGACAAAGTTGGTGACAACACCAGTTATCGATATAGGCTGTAACCGGTCGTAATTTACCAAACGGACATCGCCACTGTGTTCAGCATCTTAAATGATCTCCCCAGGCAAAGTATGGACGAAGACGATGTCACTCTGATCGAAATAGTACTGTCGCGCACCATTGCGCGACACGGTCCCATGAGACAGACTAGCTGTCGCGCACCACTGCGCCACATTGTCGTCAATGTGTTAAGGCCTGAGTTATACTCCCGCGTGAGCATCCGCGGACGGGTGGGAATCGCGCCGAGACCCCTCACCCGGCCAATCGCCGCGCCCCGCCACGCCCGCCGTATGCGGTGCACCCTTCGTCCGCGGACGTTCCGCGGATGCTCCCGCGGGAGTATAACACAGGCCTAAGTCGGCACATCCATATGGGTTATTTATAATAAATGAATAAATAAACCACCTGTACCACCTGTCGTTCCGTTGATCATCGAGTTGCTCGAGCAGGCGCCAGCAGCGTCTCCGTTCGTCCCTGTCGCGTGCCAGAGTGCTCCAATGGATCCTCCTCGCTCAAGGCACACGAGGAATGTCATATCGTTCGTTCAGGGCACTATCGGTAGCAAAGCTCTATCAGTTGTACGGTGCTCGACGTCGCCTGGCCCCACAAAGATTCTCGATACGATACGTCCAGCATGCAGAGAAACTTGACTGGGCAGGAAAAATCTTTTTTCTTGCCTTTACTTCGTTTCTTTCCATTTTCTACCCCTTTTATTCTTAATGTTTCAAAACCGTTTTCTCCCGCTTTTCCCTTCTTTTCAATCGCGCTTACAAAATCGAGAAAATCGTCAAACAAATCTGAAAAATTGAGTGCGTGAGGAGAATATCGAAATCTGCGAAAAAGTACTGTTAAACAGACAAACACGAAAAACGACGGCAAAAAAATAAAAATGCGAAACAACGGCAGAGAAAAATGGGGACACAAATAAACAAATTGATTAACAAACAAGAAAAATGCCAAAGATCCGCGAATTATGAGCACGGTATCCACGCCACTTAATCAAGAAAACAAGGTTTTCCCGGTACTGCAACAGTACAGCCAAACCAGCATAAAAAATCCCCTTGACAAGCATTTAGATGAGAAAGAGTAAATTTTCCGATAAGTCTCAAAAAGCAAAATATCTGCGCTAAACTCCGTTAAAAATTAACGAAAAGTGACAGTAAACTCGGTAAATCGGTAAATCGCTAGTCGATAGATGCTCAACAGGGGTGCGTGTTAATTTTTTTCGGTAAATGTCCAACAACTTTTTTATTTTTTGAACAATTTTTGCACTAAATTCCGCAAATTCTGTAAATGAGTTTCCCTTAATATCCGGTCAGTCTCATGATAGTTTGCTTTGCAACCGTCAGATTCTGTTCTTTACCAGTTTATCTCGATCTATACGACAAATATTTAATCATGTCTCCATCTCTAGGGAACAAGTAACAATAGTCCGTCATGCTCCAACAAAATTGCTAATCGTTAGAAGTCACTTCTTCTTCTTCTTCTTCTTCAGCGTCTGTCCCGCTTCGTAGCGGGGTCCGCTATTCTGGTGTCATGACGCCACCTTTCCCGATCCAGCGCTAGATCAGGGTGGACACCAGCCGCTTTCAAGTCCGTATGTAACGTATCAGCCCAGCGCTGCTTCCTGCTTACGTTACGGGACTTTCGGACTGGCTCAGTTGCCCCCCGATGCCGTCCTCGCTCCCGCGGACGCCGTAGCACTATCTCGAAACACTTGAGCTGTCATACACCATGTGATGTGACATGGGTCTTCGTAGGCCGGCCTGTCACAAGGGCCTGTCGCCTGCAATCAAGTGTCCGTGTTCGGCTTAACTCGCAGAGCGAGTAGTTTCCAGTGGCACCACGTGGAGGAACGGACATCGCCACCAATCGTTAGAAGTCACTAAGACTCCTAAACCAAACAGTAATGAAAACACTTCTGCTATAACGAATTTCTTGACATGAGAAGACATCAGTTGTGAGATCTGACAGGCAAACATTTTCAGAACTATATCAACATCAAACTCAGCGCTCAAACCCATCAAATTAATGCTTACTTTAAAAAGCTTAAAAAAGCGCTTCGAAATTTGTCGATGTTTACGGAAGTCATTCAAAATTTGCAGTGCAGCGGTCAAAACTCTTGCATTTTCAACAGCTCCCGGAGGAGAACAAAAACACTTTGAAACCAACTTCGCTAGTCAAGGGTAGACAGATCTCGTGACAAGATCAGTCCGATACTTCAGCGGATCTGCGACTGTGACCACGGGTTTAGAGTAAAACTTCTCCAGTACCTAAAATGGTCCTTTCTTCTTCACAATGCAGTTCGATCACACTAACGAGGGAGGTCACTGAACTCGGTCCGGAGATTCTGAATGAGAGCTATATGGTCTTGTAGGGCATCGGACGAGGATCACAGAACTATGTTTCGTTTTTGCTAAATGCCCCTGGGTGGTCCAAAAATGGCAAAAAAATGAATCACTTATGGGCGAGCTGATAAGGTAAAAGTCACACCTGGAATGGCCCTGACGTGCTCAGAACTTGACCTACAAAGGGTTTGGAGCTCAAATTAAAGTTAGATTATAATAAAATGATAATTAACGACGTTTCCTAGACGAAGATGCAGTGTGCATTCAAGTGATTCATTCGCATCGATGGCGGCAGCGAATGGATGGCCGAGTGGATAGCGAGTCTAACTTGTAGGTGGGGGTCGAACGTTCGACTCCGGGAGTGTCCATGCGATTTGCTCTGTGGAGTGCTCCCATTTTTACAACTGAAGAATACATTTTGGCTACGGTGGGGTACCGTATTCACTTGCTAACCCCGCGACACGCAGCGGGCTCGAGAGCAATGGAGACAATCGACCGGGTGTGAGGTGGTGCCCGATTGGATAGTGGTGCGAATAGGACGGAAAAAGTGATACTTAAAATCTTGCTTAAACCCTGGAGGTGTTTCTCACTCTCACCTCACTTACTCATACGATCGACTAGAATTGTTCTGACACCTCATCATGTGATCATCATTTTTCTGATTTCTATATAGACTTCCTTCTATTAAACTCGCAACTCTCACTAATTCCACTTACTGTTACCAATCATAGCATATTTTATCCAACATTGATAATAAAAAAAGGAACACACCAAACAAACAACGGATGACAGCAACGGTATTAATGAAAATTCGATCCAGCTAACAGGTATGATAAAGGGCAATAAAGCAGTTGAAACAGAAGTGTTTGTTACACCAGCAACAACGCACAAAGGAGTTGAGTGCACTAGCGGCGACGTGTGCATGATGGCAGGATATGTGCCTCCGCTGACCATTGTCCTTTTGGATAGCTGGTCCGGGTTTAAAGATCAAGCCAACATCCTCTCTGGTGTCCCGGTGTGTCTGTCTTTGTTTGGTGTGTTCCTTTTTTTATTATTAATGTTGGATAAAATATACTATGATTGGTAACAGTAAGTAGAATTAGTGAGCGTGGCGAGTTTAATAGAAGGAAGTCTATATAGAAATCAGAAAAATGATGATCACATGATGAGGTGTCAGAACAATTCTAGTCGATCGTATGAGTAAGTGAGGTGACAGTGAGAAACACCTCCAGATTTTAAGCAAGATTTTAAGTATCACTTTTTCCGTCCGATTCGCACCACTATCCAATCGGGCACCACCTCACACCCGGTCGATTGTCTCCATTGCTCTCGAGCTCGCTGCGTGTCGCGGGGTTAGCAAGTGAATACGGTACCCCACCGTAGCCAAAATGTATTCCTCAGTTGCAAAAATGGGAGCACTCCACAGAGCAAATCGCACGGACACCCCCGGAATCGAACTTCCGACCCCCACCCACAAGTATGACTCGGTATCCACTCGGCCATCCAGTCGCTGCCGCCATCGATGCGAATGAATCACTTGAATGCACACTGCATCTTCGTCTAGGAAACGTCGTTAATTATCATTTTATTATAATCTAACTTTAATTTGAGCTCCAAACCTTTTGTAGGTCAAGTTCTGAGCACGTCAGGGCCATTCCAGGTGTGACTTTTGCCTAATCAGCTCGCCCAGAAGTGATTCAGTTTTTTGCCATTTTTGGACCACCTAGGGGCATTTAGCAAAAACGAAACATAGTTCCGTGATCCTCGTCCGATGCCCTACAAGACCATATAGCTCTCATTCAGAATCTCCGGACCGAGTTCAGTGACCTCCCTCGTTAGTGTGATCGAACTGCATTGTGAAGAAGAAAGGACCAAGGCAGTAGAAGAACGGAACTGATCGACACAACAACAACTCTTGTCGGTGACCTCGGCTGCTGGCGTGGCTGGGGATAGCACCTGCAATTTAAAAGGATCCCATTTCTTTATTTCTGCATACGAGATTTTCTCACCACAGAGTGCTTCTGAAAAGGGTCACTAGAGGGCATAACGCCGCAGAGAGCGATGGAGTCAATGAAGCTCTCTCCACTAAGTAGAATTTCGATAAGGATCTTCACTTTTGCGAAACGAAGGAAGAACAAGAAGAATTTCAAGCACAATTTTTTTTCTTTTCTGGTTACGAAACAGAATTTTTCTGGTTACGAAACATACCTCAGTAAATAAGATAACTTCCACCGTCGGCTGCTAGAGGGCTTAAACAGCTTCCATAATCTTCCACAGGCAGAGCGTGTCTTTAACTGCCAGCGCACATTTCTGCATCTACTCCGAAGGCGTCAATCTGACTGCATAATTTTTTAATCATAAGTTGCGGAAACTTCATGAGGCTTCGAAAGTGTTCGAATTTTCGTTTAAAGTGAGGAACATGCGTAACTTCTTGGTTATACTCCTTAGTTTCTCAACAACGACGTTTAGCCCGCCGAAACCCTGATGTCCATCGATCGACATCGTTTATGACGTACAGTCCCAATGATCGATTTCAAGGTGATCGCGCTAGAGATGCGTTAGCAAACCAATCATGAATGACTGCAGACACCTAAACTAAAAGTTTATAAGAAGAAAATAGTCAAATGTGTGACCCTCCATTGAAGTGTGAAGCACTTTTCTTTCGTCATGTACTGCACTTATTCTCACCATATCCTCTATGTGGAAAACCTCGAAAGGTTCTTGAAGGTTATTCTTGATAAGTACTCTACAAGGGCTGTCATTCATCCGTCCTTGTTCGGACCCCTGCAAGAAGTGGACGACAGCTGCGAACATTTGGTGTATGTTAACTATATAGGCATAGCGATCGAATGGTACGGCTACCCATTCTGTATTTCTCAGTTCCTCCTTAAAATTATTGAAAAGACGTGGCAGCTCTTTTCGTGAGAAATGCGAACCTTATCTTGCTGTTCTTCCATTGCGGAGTGGCGGACTGCAAATCGGCTGCATGAGTAAACGGTTGTCTTTCGTTTTCTTCTCTTCTTCTGATCAAAATCAGAACGATTCCGTTATCGATTGCTGCGTCAAGTGAGCTCTGTTCTCAGCAGTTTCCTCCGAGTTTATGGCCGATTCTTCATCCTCACCCATGGAGGTGGTGGACGGTTCCAACACCTGGTGATATATTGTTTTATAAAATTGCATGGTACATAAATCTACAATCCAATTTTGCTTCTGTTTTTGTATTTGGTAATTGTGCAAAGACCTTCACTGTAACTCTAATAGTGTTTGTCGTGCCGTCACGATTCCACTGAGGCGTCCCCCAGTGGCATCGTGGCCCTAATTTTTGTTGACCCGGCTGACAAATTTTAAATGTGAACGCGTTCGACGCGTCGAGTAACCGTATGCCACAAACCAGATCGCCTTCGCAGATTTAATGATTTTAACGCAACATCAAATAATGGTTATGACGACCTACCTGTGGCCGGTCACAAGCCCCACAGTCATCCAGGGTCGTGGAGGAGCGGGGGGTCGACGACGGCGGGGTTGCTGCGGCGGTCGGCGGAAGGCCGTTGGTGGCGGCGGCTGCATGGAGATCGAGGGCGAGCCGGTGACGAAAGGCCCGGCGGCAGAGGGCCGTGACGGCGGGGTCGACGAGAGCACGGCAGCGTAGGGGCAGGCAGTACAAGACCGGCGGTAGATGGCGAACGGGCCGACACTGCGGGACGGCGACCGGGCTGCCGGCGACGGGCGAAATGATTCGGCGACGGAGGGCCGACGGCGAGGCGATCGACGACTGCGGGCCGGCAGCGATGGGCCGGCAGCGGAAGGGCCGACTACCTAGGGCCGGCGGCGAGGCAGAAGTGACCCAAGAGCCCGGCGGCGTGGACCGTCAGCGGCGGACACGGAAGGGCCGACAGTTGCAGCGTAGGTGGAGCGAAGGACCACGCGCACGTTGGCGACAGGTCCCCTTTAATCGTGATGACCACGGCAATGTTGAAAGAAAACAGAAATTGTTGCGGATGATAATCCTTCCCAGATCTCGTCATCGTCGTTACCTGGCAGGCCGTACTGGTGCAAAACTTTTGCTGTCCATCACACACACACTTCTCACTCATGTACAATTAAATGGCAACCCATTACGTATAAAAACGCTGTGGTCTTTGGGAGCACCAAACGGTTACTCCCCTCCCTCCTATTTATAGTAAACTTCAAATTTAGTAAAAGGTGTAGAACTTCCTTAAGGAACCTTAGAAGGACACCCAACACTCTCTCAGTGCCGAAATCATGCTTTACTATCATACCTTTATCTCCATCTATAGGGTTTATTACTCATCCTTCAAGAATGTCTCTGCGCCAAAACCTAACTAGGCAGCTTCAACGAACCTATCATTGTAAACAGACTTTGAAGGACAATTAAAAATAGCCTTTTAAAAAAGTCTATGCATCAGCAAATATGAAAAAAATGTAAAATCATACCTTCTCATACACTCTCGAACGCTTGTTTTTGAAATGGTAGATGTAGCCACATGTTGACGAATATTCTGCTCCACCGAGAATTTCCAGAGGATCCAGAAGCTATTTAATTCCATTCTGTTATTTTTCCCATATCTGAAATCCGAAGTCATAAAATTAGTTGTATCGGAAATAGTGCACACAGACGATGCAACATAATTGAAGCAATACCATCAAACATTAGCTCGTTCAGACGCAGCAGAAGTTTGGGGGTGAGAAACCAACAGCTATTGGAGCAAGTGCTTAGTAAGCGTAAGATCAGGTATCAACAGTTTTTCCTATCCTCCCTCTCCCTCTCACATTCCCATTCATTTCCATTACCATTCTCCTAGCTCCATCAGAGAATAAAACATTACTGCGCTTTAGGGAATGACAAGAGGTGCATGTTGATAAAGCCACCTGACTTTCAGAAATTAGGAGTCATGGCCCTCCAGTGGGCTCCATTATGACTTCTTTATAAAATACATCTTATTTTTAATCCTGTACGTCCGCATGCAATAGGTTGCCATCCTCCGCTAGGATAGCCCCGTGAAATAGTATGGGAAATTTTTTCAAACGAATTGAAACCGTTGGTGCAAGTCCAATGACCCACCCACGTTTTACTCCGCAAAGTTCTGGAAAATTTCCTGAAAACTTTTAAAATAGAGAAGCTAAGAAGCTAATGAAGCGGGTGTAGTTCAACTGCGCCAGTACATCTAAGCCTGACGCGTCTAGCGAAAATTTGACAAATGTGAAAGACAGACGTGTTTTACCTCCCACCAGTTGTATTTGTTGTATTTGCACAGTTCAATAGGAAACAGACATTTAATGCCAAACACAAAATTGTACCAGTGAGAGGTTAGGCCTTCGCGATGCAACGCCGTGAACAGGAGGAGCAGCGGGCGAAACTGATCACACTTAGGCGGTTAGAACTGCAATCGACAACAAAGAAACCTCCAATTAATGAAGCACAACACACATTAACACAATTAACGCACAAACATTTTAAAAGATACAAACTGATTCAATTGGTGTCTGAATTTCAGGGCGGAAGCGAGTCCTTCTCTGTACTGATTCAAAAGTTGAAGGATTATCGGTTCCGTAATCATAAAGCTTCTTCGCTAAACTCGTCAGAAAACCGATATTGTAGGCCTCTACGGGAACTCCTCTAAGCACAGTCTACATGAACAAAGACACTGAGTCGCACCAAAACGATTTAACGGAAATATTTGTCGTTAAACTTCGCTAATTTTTGTAAACTAAAAAATGGCGGTAAACCGTTAGAATGCCTACCGGTAGATTGACAACCGCTAACGCGTGTAACATTATGATAGCTGTGGCAACTAGCGTCGAACGACTAGCTTTTTTTCGAAGAGTAGCTCACGAGAAGCGCAGGACAACGACCAGAGCGCGCTTCCTGGCGGCAATTTTAGTATAACCTTCAGGAGGCTGACATTAAGCGCGATAGAGTGTAGCTACTCCAGAAACCCTGAAGTGTCTTTCACGTATACGAGTTTGTTCTTAATAGAAAATAGAAATGTTTAGTCTGACGCTACTTGTCGGCAATATGCCCTGCGTGAGGAAGGCGAAACCGGACAAAAACAAAACGGAGTAAGCGCCACCCCCGCGATCGTACAATTCCTTCCAACAAGACGCTCAACCGCACGATTAAACTGCAAGTGAAGGCAGAAACAAAACGGAGTAAGCGCGACGGCCGAAGCCAGACTCGGACCAACGCGGGCCACCGCGCTATGCCGTGTCCTGACGCGATCGCCGCACGCCGGCGAGGCAGCGCGCCGGTGGTGGAGACGCAGCGCAGAGCCGACGAGACCTCGTGGACGGGGCAGAGACGCAGCGCGACAGAGAGCGAGAGGGTGAACCGCCCGGTGGAGGGTGCCAGACAGCGGCCGTGGATCGATCGCCGGCGCTGATGTTGTGACGTAATGTACTGCGCTAGTCAACTCGCGATCTGATGACGTCACAGGGGCGGAGCCTCCTGCGCATGTCGGGGCTTCACCTGCTGAAGCCGCGAAGCGCGTCATCAGGCCCGGCTCGATACGTTGGGGACAAGCTCAGCTCGATCGCAGACCCCCAACATCCTGGAGTCGTCCGGCGCTTCTTAGCAAGCGATTTTTCGCCGAAAAAGGGGCGGATCGTCCATCGCTTGTCGCCCCAAACTCTCTGAGTACTTAGTTGACTCATCGTATCGTGTAGTTTTCACTGCCGTGCACTCTTTCACAATAATCGTTCACGCGCTACGAGGTTCTGCTAAAGTTTGGAGTATTTTTGATTTGCAATTCCCTACAGATTTACTAATCGAGTACGACGCAACTCCACTTGAGAGTATTTCTGATGGAAGCAAGTGTTCCCTACTGTCAAGATGAAAATATGAAGATTCATGCGTTGAATTGTGCAGCATCGTTTTGCGGGAGAACATAAAAACAGCAATCTTGTGTGTCTCATGGTTGGTATTTTACAAAGCATAGATACGATGGTTGCAGAACGCCTCTTAATGCCGTTCTAGCATGAATTATACCCTTTGGTAAAACGATCCTTCGCGCTTCGACTCAAAAGCGTACCCAACTCCTGTACTGTTCTTTGTGGCGCTGAAGTAACTGTTTCTCTAAATCAATTGTAAAGAGAGAGGCCAAAAAATGCAAACTTTTGCTTAATGAACCTTTGTCGGTCTACCTTCGGACACCTTTTGGGCCTGATCGAAACCTTTGCGCACTATTCCTGATGGGACTGCCGTATAGGAGATTCTTTAAATCAACCGTTATAGGCAGCCCACGCTACGAGTGCGTACTTAAATCAGAAGCTCAGTGTTTTAAAGTGTTCTCGACTTAACCGACGCTGAAGTATTTAGTCTCGCTCTTCTTTTGCACTTCACGAAAGCTAGTCATGGGCTGACTACGCTGAACAGTTCACCATCTGCTGTGCTCATGAATACCTAAAGTTTATTTTCTTCGGTGGAATTAAAGGTATAGGGAGAGTAGCTAACACCGTAGACGCAATAGGATGAAGAAGAATCGAGAGCGCTTCCTGGGGTTAGCGAAAGATAAGCCCTCCTTTATATTGAGGTATTTGTGGTGCAACGTTTAATTTGTTTAAGGAATATGACTAAAGCACTATAAATCTGCCACAACTTCAAATAAGCCCTTTGATATTACATCTACCCTGGGGCTCATCAGTGAAGATGGGAGGTGCCACATTAAAAAGGATAAACAAAATGAAGCAAAATTTTTAAAGGAATAAGATCTTAAAGGAGTAAACACGTCATCGTCTGAACACGAACGAAGTAAAGCTGCAAAAAGTGGTATCGAATCCATAAATGACGAAAAGTCCTAAGGAGGAAAGCGTGACAAGCATAGAGAAAACAAGAAAGACGTAAGAAGCTAAAACATTAAAGAGGAAAGTAATGTATTAAGAAAAATGTTAGGTGGAGTGAAAGAGTGGGGTAGCTATTATGCGAGATATCGAGAGAAATAGGTCGCAAATGAAATTGTAAGGCATGATACTCAGCAAACGGTATCGCAAGGCAGAATAGAGCGCGTTTCTTGCCCAAGATAAAGATGGGATCTACTACCCAAAAAATAGTAATAGTACGAGACCCAATAAAAATAGATGTGAAATATAAATGAAAGGTAGCTAAACTGCAAAGAGCTAAGAAAGAATACAGAGCAGTATTTGCTTAGGAGAACCACAAAGTGTTCTGGCAAAATTTTTAATACGAAAGTTACGAAATAATAGTTGCTGAAAAGTGATCAAGCGACCACCGAGTCACTAGACAGGCGACAACATGGTTCGTGAACGTAGAGAGCAAAGATCATCAGATATCATGCGTACACAGCATCGAGACAAAGTACGTAATATTGATTGGATAGGCAAATCCCTTTACATATTAGCATTCGCCCATATGCACGTGTAATGAACTCTTGTATGGTGAGTCATTTTCGTGCACCTCCTCCGGGCTCATTTACGCCACCATCGAGTTCCTCATCAGCGAAAACCCATATACGAGAAACCTTAGAAGGATACCTGATCAGTGTAAGACACCAGGTGCTTTTAGTAAAAGAAAAGTCAATGCAAAATGACGAGTCCTCTTCAGAACAGTTCAATTCATTACAAAAATAGTACAAAACAAAATACGATTATAACCTTGTTACATCACATTTGTTGTAAACAACAAAAATTGTATTTAACCTACTACCGATGAGGTTATCAATGACAATTTGCTCTACGCTATCCTCTCATGTATTGCTTTCTTGAAATCAGAAATCGAGGAGCAAGTACTTCCATTTTTAGAAACATTGTGTTCAAGAATGTCGCACAAGTTCTCTACCGGGTTAGGACCTGGAGAACAACTGGGCCACTCCAGAAGTTCGATTCCACCAGCATTAAACCAGTCTGTAGTCGACTCTGATGCATGGATGCATTTTGTCTTGCTGAGAAACAGTTTGTGAACACGAAACCTCAAATATGGTAGCAGGTGATCTCTGAGCAATCTCCAATAGTCCTAGCTGTTCATATTACACCCAGCTCCAGTGCAATAGGTCTGTATCCAGAAAACGAAGGCCAAATCATGAGACTTCCTTCGCCAAAGTTGCGCCTGAGGAACACCCTCCTTATGTATCTCCTATACTGTTAAGGTTCCATTTGTTTTCCTCGGAAAAATACCGAAATAAAATTACCTAAAAGCAAAAAATATAAATTTTCTCGCACGCCAAGCTTCGCCTTTTCCAATCCGCGCTCATGTGTCCACGAGCGGATTAGGCTGCGTAGTATATAGTCCATTTTCATACACGAAGGTCTAGACGACGTTATGTCATTCGCGGACTGGCTGCTGCTAAAGCAAGCAGTTGAACCGCGATCATCCTCTTTGAAAAACAGGCCGCGTGAAAAGCATCAACATGAGCCTGCTCGTAAGTAGAAAGCAACTTTTTATCAGAGGATGATAACATTACCTTTTCTTGCGTTATTGACCTATTTATACCTTAATTTGCTCGTGGAAAACCATGAAGGCGAAAAAGCCCGAGAGGACCTATACACCGTCATATTCATGATAACAAACATTAAAGGTTAATAGCTACAAGTTTGATTTATTAGAAATGAATCCAGACATTCGTTCGTTAAACGCTTCACTGCACTACATACCCTTGACGCAGGATATGACAGCCGCCTTCGAAACCGCTCCATTTCCTCTTTAACCTTTTTCGATGACGCAGAACACTTGGCCTTAGGCGGATCTTGGCGGCTGGAGACTACGAAAGATGTAGGCCTGGTGATCTGTTTTTCTACTTCCATTACTTCATGGTGAAAGGGCGATTCAAGAGACCTCATCAAGAGGCCTCGCGTTTAGTCCACGCAAGTGCTGCAGAATATCCCACAAAGGTGGCGTAGTGTTCTTCATCACCCTCGTCAAAGTGTTGAAAGACACCAAACTGGGCTTAGTGTAGGAGTTGAACCACCTGTGGAACGCTTTGCAACATTAGTCGTTCTTAAGATGTCTCTCTCCCACTGGTACCACATTCCTGCGATAGGACCATCAAACGACCACCCCAAATGGAGCATCCAGGTGACGTAAATATATTCAAGAAGGCTCGACATCCTTGATAAGCAGTGTCATGGCTACGAATAGGGACCTATGTTAATGCGGAGATTCTGCCACGCAGGTGATGGGGAAAAGATACGATTCCGTTAAGCTTCCACCACCTACTCATCATACTTCTTCGCTCGATTCCTTTAGAGATTTTCATAAGCTCATCTCATCGCGCTATTCCATGGTCGAGCAACGTGAAGTGCGCTGCCTTCAAGTATGACCCTCCTGGGAACAGCCTTTGGGAAGCCTTCATCGGTGCGCGCCCGAAGCCCAGCATTATTGGGTTCAGCTCGTGTTCCATGACGCTGTCCATGACTTTTAAACTTAGCTTATATGGGATAAGATAAACTGCTGATACCCAAGTGATGGGTCACCTTTATGCCTGCTTCAAATTGTAATTTAGATGTACGTTGTTTTTATTGGTGCACATTGCAACGGCACATTTTCTTGAAACTAATACTATTTAAAAACCCTCGCCATTGCATACGCTGCGGGAGATGTTGCGGTTCCTTTCACCCTAACTGGGATGCATTGAAAAAATGCCATCATATCTAATAAGCCTTATATAGCAGTAAGAAATATGCATACTCTGGTAGTGTAAGAGTATTGTTTGTGCACGTTGCCAGCGTGGTACCTGAAGAAATGTGTGTCCATTGGGATTCAACGCAATGTGATAGGACACCTACTCCATCGACACTTCCCTTTCCACATTATGTCGTACATTCCTAAAAGAACATTGGGCAAGATAGCACACGGCGTTGCACGTTTGAAGCATTCCTGTAATCTGTAACATGGCACCTGGTATGGTCATTGTGACGTGAAAAGTCGCTTGCTTTTCTTCATTGCCTAAAATTGTAAGTACTTTGCGTGCAAAATTTTTTCAAATTTCCTTCCCTTCCCTTAATTTCCCTTATTAGCAATCTCACTAGTTAGCCACTTGTTTGAAAGCAAAACCGAACAACAGCAGACAAATAAGGCGACGAAACCAATCGATAACCACGACAAAACGAAGTTGCGAAATTGAGGTAACGTCTACTGAAATGAATCAATGCGGGTACGGCTCATGCGCACGAGCCTCACGCGCGAGAGGAAATCGTACGGTACGGAAGGGTCATGGGATTAAAAACCTTCCGATAACGCTACAGTCGAAGCGCACGATCGGCCACAAATATAAGCGATTCGTTCAAGAAGCATTGTGCATTTCACATACGGTTTGTGAATTTTTCCGCGAGCAAAAAAAAAAACACGTCGCCCCAGTCAGGATAAACGATGAGTCGAAAGATGCGCAGAATTTTCATCACGCTTCGCCTCCGCTGTTTGAGGCAAGATCCGGCGCTTTCTTAGGCTTAAAAAATCTGAGACGTGCAAGGGGTCCTTGCTGTGGTGCGTCATCCAACTCTCTCAGCAGGTCTTCGCTTTTCGACAGGTCCCGCAGTCCGTTTGCATCCTTTAGCGCCAGAGATGATAATCTCATGGCGATAACATTCGACCCACATGTAGTGATGGTGTTGAGAAAAGATCCTCCAACTTTCTCTGCACATCAATCAGATCCGTTTCCTCAAATGTCGCCGTTTGTTGAACACTTGATGTATACTGTACGACTGTACGTTGAACACAGGGAATAGAACTACCGGAGTCATCCGGTGAAGATCAGCAAGCTCATGTTCGATTGACAACTTTAGAACCCGCACATACTTTTAAAATGATATGGTGATGCCCTTCTCATTCTAGCAATGGGTTAGCACCTCGCACTTAATCGCCTGCGCATACTAGGGTTGTCGAGTACGAAGTACGGACGTCGACTGTGAGGCGTCAACGTCGAAATGAACTTTTCCAGTGAATTCGTGAGTGAGCGTAAGTGAACTGTACTAGAAGACATTTCGAGATTAGTATGAAATATCCGAAACCTGCGCGTGGAAGAAGGGCATCGACCATGCATATTACTCTTTTCGAGAGTCATCACAATACTACAAGATACAGCACTGAATTTTTAATAGAACAGCTGTGTTGGCTCCAATGCTGAGGATTGTTAACTCGGCGAATATAAGTTTGATGTGGTATGAACAAAAAGCAGACACTTTAAGCAGCATACGGAAAACCACACGAAGTGGACATACCCGTCACCTCTTATCTTTCTTCCCTTTACGATCGCAGAATTGCTCCAGCTGTCGCCAGAAACGTGTTCATCGTCCCTTTTCAGCGCCAGCGTGATCTATCTGGTCATCCTCGGTCTAGGGACACGAACGCCATACTTTTCATTCAAAACTTACCGGTCAGCGTGTGTGATTGTCCTGAGGCCGAATTCATGGCTGGTAAGATAATGGGTAAATAGTAGTGGTTAAGCCTACAAACATAGGATAGTGGGCAAAGGGCAAGTTTGATACTCTTGTATCCGTAATTGTACCCCACCATTCATTCAGCCCCAAGTAAATCAACTTCTACCCTATATTCACATAACCCTGGGCAAAGTCATTCATGAACTCGTCCCTGAGTTTTTTTTTGACAACCCGTCAATTGCCGCTCTCGCTCAACGTGTGAGTTAACTAACTAGGGAAGGGTTTCGACCTCCCATGGAACTTCAAGTTGAGATCAGGATCATTAGAAAGAGCTCGGAATGCTGATTACGAATATGGGTGTGAAAATTGCAAAATGAAACTCCTGAGCGATTATGGCCTGCCGAAATCGGGGGCCTCACCGCAGATTGGCTGTGTGACGTACCGGGCGCGAGAGTGGTGAGTCATCAAGGCTCCGTAAGAAAGTCGCGCCAGCTGCGGCGATGGCGAGGGGTAGTGCTCACGCTCGTCTGGTGCGATGTCGCTGGTTCGGTTCCAGTTGCTGACGGTCTTTTCACAAATCATAGTTTGGACACATCTAATCTCAAATTTTCATCCATTTCGACATCAACTGAAGCTGCAGCACCGTCACCTAGAATAGCTGCGCACCTTCTAGCCACCTTTTTCTCTCCACGAGTTGCTGCATCGTTGTCGTCTAGCACCCCAAATTCAGCGAAAAGAGTGCACACCACCTTTGCTGGTGAAAAGGACATAGTGAGTGAAGAAAAAGCTGTATCAGCTGTAAAAAGCTGTATCAACAACACTCTGGGCTTCCACATCATACATTCTACTTACCTTTTTGCTTCATACATTTTTTGCTGTGTTCCACGAATGCCAAGGCTGTTAGAAGCACCTCTAGTTGTTCAATATATGTGGACTCTATTTGTGCAAAATAGTAAATAAAAATGTCACCATAGCAGTTTTTTGCCTTCAAGCATTTTTACAAACATGTATTGTAGTTTTCCCGGCTATTTAATCAGACACATGTCATAATTCAGAACAAAAGGTCATTTTAAAAGTAAATTATGTTATGCAAAAATATCCATCAGCAACGGGAAGCGAACCGACGACGTCACACCCAACGAGCGTGAGCACTACCTCTGCGCCACGCAGCTGACGGGTCCTTCTTGCGGAACTCCACGACTCACCACTCTCGCACCCAGCGCGTCGCACAGGCAACCTGCGGTGAGGCCCTTGATTTCGGCAGGTCATTACTCGCTCAGGAGTTTTTTGAATTTTGACACCTATATTCGTATTCAGCATTCTGAGCTCTTACTAATGATCCTGGTTTCAACTTGAAGTTCCATGGGAGATCGAAACCCTTCCCTAATAAGAGGATTACATAGCCACCTCACCTAATTTCCGCCGAGTTGACCTACGCCAGAGCGCCTTTGGTCCGTGAACCGGTGGTGCTGATGGCTTCTCTCGTCTATCTCATTGTCAGTCGTGCTGCTATGGAAGCCGTTCCTTCTTTTTCTAGGCATTGTACACTTTGGTTTGAGGCAGTCGTCGCGTGCAACTACATGTGAACAGGGGAATTTCAAAGAGCAGAGTGAACGCAAGGACTTCCACAAGGTTGCCGCCACCACTGGTTTCCCTGAAGAGTAGCCAAGACGCTAGTCTCCATGGTGTTTGCAAATGATACTGTAACAATGACGATGTACCAAAACTATTTTCAAGGATGTAAACTTTAGAAGACTGTGGCGAAGCAAGACATACATGGTAGAACCGTTCTACGAGCTGCAGAAGATTTTGATTCAATTACAAAGCACGTGAACAACACTAAATTGCTGAAAACACCCTTAAAAACACGAAAAAACGTGACGTTACATCATTTCTGTGTGCCGCATGTAATGCTTAAGAACCGTAACAATTTTGTTATACTATGGAAGCCACAAGTTAGAAAATATGATGGACTGACTTAGCTGTCCAGTCCTTTGTCACATTTTATCTGCCGTTGACTCATCAACCCACCATGGAGTGTGCGGCAGTTGTTAAGCGCGACGCTAGCCTCCATACGGTGTGGAAAAACTAAGTCATTCCCCCCCCCCCCCCCCCGAATACTCATAGCTACTCACCAGGGAATGCCGTCAGTTTCCCAGGTAGCTTGGTGTTGATACCTATATCACGTGAAAGAGCTCAAATTTTTGAGCGAACGACTGATGGCGACTTGCATTCACGTCTAATAGAATATTCGACTTTGAAAACATGTTTCAGGTAATATAATTTATTCATGACATGGAGGAGGTCAAAAATTCAAATAAAAAAATCAAAAGAAAAAATCACAAATCAACAAAACTTCAACAATCAACATACAAAACATTAAAAATCAACTACATCTGTTCAAACCTTCAACACTGATGGAACAACGCAAAAAGGCAAAACAAACATGTTCTTCATAAGCTGCGCACCTTATGCAGACCATCTTCTTACATCACAGGCGAAGCAGTCGACCGTACCAACGTTGAACAAATAATCACGAGTGGTAAAAACGAATCTGGATGTCTTCAATCATCAACATCATTATAGTACCAGTCGGAGTCGTTATCAGTGGACTATCACGCTGATGTTCGAAGAAAGTAAATGCAAGAAGTTAAGTGAAACAGTAAGTGAAACAGACATACTGAGTCGAGGCTGTCTATCAGATTATTCCCTCCTCCCTTCGGAACCACATTGTCAGCCGTTCGCTCAGAATACATATCCGGCTTACATATACTTCAAATTAAAAGAAATATAGTGCCCAGGTCCGACTATCATTGAATCTCGGCATCGGTGTTTGTTGTTTGTTGATACTGATTAGCCCTCGAGATTGGGAAATCCGTTTAGGGCCGAAGTTTCGGCAAAATCGCCTTCTTCCAGGGCCTTAGGCAGATCCATGGTCGTGAGACCACAAGCTAGGCAGTCGGTATTTAAGTCGTGAAATATAGTGGTGCACTCATGCTCCAAGAATATGGTCCAGAGTGGAAAAGGAAAGTGTTCTGCAGCGGCATGCTGAACAGAGAGAGTTTATGTATATTCAAATGCATAACATCCTCCACGACCTAGCAAGGCGGTGCATTTCCATTGCAGGAGCGGATAAGAAGAGATGAGCAGGAACAAAAGGTTCTGGCAAGGAGCCGAAAATGTCGTTGAAAGTAAGTCGGAATAATAGGTTTCCGGACGACTTGGGTTGAAAAAAAAATCGCTTCCACTGGTTCTCTTCGATCTAAGTAATGCCTACACGTCTATCTTACCAGAATCTGCAAATTCTTGTACAAGTCGCCAGTTACCATTTAGGTTTCGCATGACAATCAGGGTCTTTGCGATGGGGCGGACAGTGAGAGGGGTGGGTTTATGGAAAACCTGGGAAATGTAGTTGCTTCCTGATTTTCTAGGATTCACGGAGAGCTGAGTTTTCGAGTCTGCACTTCTACGCGGAGTGCAGTCATTCTCGCCGCAGAAAAATGAGAAAATCGGGGGGGGGGGACGAAAGTGGACTTTTGGAGGCTAGAAAGTGAGGAACAGGTGTTGGGAGGGGTTGGAAGTTGGACTGTCTTAGTCTTAGTCGGACGATGTCCGCAGCCGCGCTCCCAAAATATTGCGGACCTCCCGCGGGGCCAGAAGGGGCTGAAAGAGGCTATTTTAGATCCTCAACCCGAGATGTTTAGGTTGCTGCAGTGGGGTTGGTCCGCAACACCGATGTCGGCATTTTGCGGACATACGAGATCGCTAGAAAATGACTACAAGAGATTAGAATAGCGTCATCTTTGACTTACAGGGCACTGTAGCGGAGGCGGCGCTGCTCCGTTCGGGACCGCGATCACGTGATTCGGAGGGTTTTCGCGAAAATTCTCGAGCGCTCAGCGCGACGGACTTTCGGAGCGTCAGTGGTAAGGCCGTTTTTTGTTATTTTTGTAGTGCTTTGTATTTTTTCGTTGCAAAGTAGGCATAGAAGATATTGGAAGAGGAGGAGGAGGGGGTAGGTTGGACGGTGGGGTGATTTGCAGGGAGAACGGGAAGGGGGCGCAAGTCTAAACAAGAGGGTCCACCATGTTGCCCAAAGCAATAATAATCGGGCTCGTCAGAGCGCATTGTTGTACGCTTTTGAAGTCTTATTTAGGAAAGTTTTTTGTGTTGCCCTCGGATTTTTGGATTCCAGTATCCTCTTGGATATGGGGTGGACTCTTTTCTCGTGAATTCATCAAGTTAAAGGTGAACAGTCCTTAGCTGATGAATCCTTCGGAGCTATTATATATTCCTAAGTTCTAGTACATGGTAGTCATGTATCTTTATTGGATGTCATACTGTATGGGACGAGAAGAAAGGGGAGAGGAGAGGGAAGATATGCTCTCTCCAGGCAGCTGGCGGCAGAGGATTTTTCCGGCCTGGGCGACGTAAAAGTTACTACTGTAGCAGGGCATCGCTATCTCGCCCTCGAGGCCGGATTGGTTACAATCCAACATCTCCATTCCCCCAGTAAGCTCATCCTTGAGCTTGAAAGCATCACCATCGTTTTTGGAGTCGATTAATAGCCGAGAGAACGAGCATATACAGTAAAAAGATATAAGAACTGCACTGTTAAAATCGTGTGGTGAACGACTCAAGAAGAATATGTGATGTTATGATCAGCGATTGATATACCAGGAAGGCGTTCGAGGAGGTGGTAGGAGAGAGAGCTTATTAAATTCGGCTGTCTGGATAAAAGGAAGTATAGCAAAAATTTTACCTCGGGAGGGATTCGAAACTTCGTAGTTTCCTCTAAAGTCAAGAATCATTTCAATGCACCACCTATTTCACAAAATGAATTTATTTGCTGTTTACTTTTTAATCTGATTACTTGTTAGATCGGGGTAGAAAATCCACTCAGTTTAGATTTGGTTCAGAGTTAGACTTCGAAATGCTGACTTCAATTGATAAGAAAAGAATTTGACTAATAGAAATGATTATTCTAAAAAATTGAAATTATTTATTTGATGGAAACACTTTGGCGAAAGAAATGAGCAAAACCTATTTTTGGAAAAAAAATTTTAAAAAAGCGCGGTGATGAGAAAAATTATCGATTTCCTTTATCACCGACACTTTAGTGCGCTGGTGGCGCAGTGGGGTAATGCTCCGTGGTGCGCAAGTGGCTATGAGGGTTTGAGTGCGCACCTATGCAAAATAGTTTTAATGCGAGTTTCATAAATACTATCATAAATCTTTCACTCAATTAGAGCGTCACTCGCTTGCTAGACCTGGTGTTAAAATGTTCTATTTATTTATTTATGCGTGTTGGCTGATGGAGTAGATGTGGATTCGGGGCTAAAACGAAAAGTTCCGTAGTCTACTTTCACTTGTCTACGCTTTTAGGAGGATCAGTTATGAACACCTCGTGTAGCGTAGGTGTTCTAGAATAACATCGTTTAAACTCTAAACTCAAACTTTATTGGTCCCTTTCTGTTGACGACATAGGGCATTACCTACGATTAGTAGTCTCCCGTAGCATGTGAATAAAGGTTGCTGCAGTCTGTGTTCTGCTGTCTCCTCTGGGGTCCTGCCTGTGTGTTTACCTGGGTTCTTGTACCAGCCATATCTGAGTAACGGGGGTGGCAAACATGCTTCTGTGGTGACCTCAATCGTCAGCGACGCTACTGATCGGGTCAGATTTTATAACAGCTCATCCGCTCGCGTCAGCTGCTGTGTGCCAGCTAGGTTGGCTAGACAACTGTGAGGAAGCCTTGTATGTACCAGCGAGGTTTGCTGCTTATCTTACAACGCGGCCTGTTGCTGCGTGCAATCAAGATTATCCTTTAGTATGTCTGTTCTTACCAGATCTAATAGCAGACTCCCTTTGTTTGCCAAGCAAAGATTATACAAAAATTGAAAAATACAAATTACAAAAACAAATATACATACAAAAATTATAATACAAAAATTATACAAAAATTGCGCGTCTCGGCTATGTCGGGGAAACGCAACTGGTAATATAACTATAAGACCTTGAACTCAAGAAATGTATGTTTAAGAAGAAGTCGTGAAATGTGGGATATCGTCGCCAGGACTGACAATATTAATATTAATAATATGGAAAAGCTTTAAATCATCTTTATATTGGGTTGCTAGGTACTGACCTCTACTATGCATTAAAAAGAGTCATCTAACTACGTTAAAATATCACCCATCCGGTTGTGAGCATCGATCATCAGGTATCGCAGGTAGGGAGGGGATGATGAGGGTTAATTATTGAGAGAAAGAGAATTTTTCTTAACCTAGAATTATAATAATCTCCTCGGGACCTCAATGTCAAGTTGAAGGTTAATCCTATGTGTAGTATTGATCACTATATATCTTTATCTTTATCAGATGTCATACTGTAGGGGATATAATGTAAGGGCAGAGAGGACAGATGCCCTCTCCAGGCAGCTGGCGGCAGACGACCTTCCGGCTAGGGCGTCGCCGTCGAGAGTGTGGATTGGGTACCCGACAACTTGTACCACCATCTTGCTTCAGTTCGTCTCTTCTCATTCCACTCGCACATTTCAAGCTTTTCTGGGTTTAGATTTCTCCTGTGAAATGGGTTTTGGACGATAGCAAGCTTGCCTCTACAGATGGGTGTGCATTCCGACTCTGGCGCACCCAACATCAAAGGAATACCTGCTAGCTTGAAAAATTCATTTGATTTCTCTGTTCTGCCACCATCTTTTTCGGATTGGTGATCAAAATTATTGAGGAGGAGGAAGGAGGGGTGGGAGGGGATCAATTCGAATTGATTGTGCAAGTCCGCAGGGTCAGCCCTCTATCTCTTCTACAACTCCCAGCTTTGTCCCGAAGCAACCGAAACAGAATCATATCTCCACCTGCAGTTAGAGTGCGTATTTTATCCACGTCTAATGTCTTAACTTGAAGATTTTTTTTGTGGATTCCGTGGATTCGAGGGTTCAAATGGAAGATTCGGATGACGCTTCTTTCGAGGCTTGTCCCCAACCTTAACTGAACACATGTTGTTAATTGACCTCATCTCGTCTCTTGCGTTTTCTTCGCGTTCTTAATGTCGATTTCGTCGCGTTTTTTCCAGCTGATTAAGTTGATTAAGTTTGAGATTTTAGCAGCCGGCGCTACTCGAATTTGCTTGTGTTGTCAAAGTGGCAATGCCGGAAAAAACGCCCACCTCGAGGATATCTCTGAGTAAGAGATCCGTGGAGGTTCTAGATGCAGTGATTTCTATCAAATGTCATCCCACGATCTTCCTCAGTTTCCTCGAGTTTTGTTCACTAACTGTGTAGAACAATCACAGTGCTGACAGCAAAATCCGATCTAGTGTATCCTTTAATGAAAAATACACCGACGTATAAGTTTTTAACCGGCGTCCTAAAATTGTTATGACTGAGGGCGACTGAGTCCTGTACACAGCACGAAAAACTGATTATTATCTAAATGGAATACTTGCACTTTTGAAGCAGTATAGAGTGTTCGTAACCCAATTTCATATTTTGTGTACTCCTATAAGCATTTGGTCACCGCTGTGATTGCACGTTCACGAAAAACGATTGAACTACGCATCGCAGCAGCAAGTCACCTCCAATAAACATGATTAGGATTATTGGGAAGCGAGAACACGTTTGCTATTATGGAAATGTGTGAAATAGATGGACAACTCTTCTGAGAACCTAAAAGAAGGAATGAGGGAAAGCAGTGAAAAGTGCAGCTCCGACCGTTTCGTTTGAAAAGTGCAAGCAGAAATCGCCCTTATTATGCGTCGAGCTGGTTCAATGCCCCGCGGGAGACTTCGTCGCGGGTAGCCCTTCAGAAAGCTTTAAACGCTCAACTTTTTCCAACGTTGCCATCAAGGATGACAAACAGGTGTATGCTTTGGCATGTTTTGGTCATAATGGCCACGAGTTAGATCCGGCATCACACTGGTCATCATGTTTGTGTGCATAAGAGGCGTGACTTCCTTTTGGGAAGTAACTGCGGCTCGATGAGAAGGATACCTTTTCTGTGGTGCTGGAGAGAACGATCTCAGTGAGCGGAAAGACCTATGGTCGTGGCTGTCGCATGAAGAACTTCTCATTGATCCATGACTTTCACGTGAAGAAATTCTATTACAACGGTTATGCGATTGAGCTGGTGAGCGTTTGCGTTCACAGTACGATACTCACGACAAGATCGTTGCTCGTTCAGCGACTTGGTTTATTTTTCTGTATCGCAAAAAATGTTGTGGTATTGTCCACACGTGGCACAAGAAGAAAAAGTGCAGGCGTTACTAGCGTCTTCGCGAAAGCATTTCCAACTTATGCATGCGAACAATGCATCTACGCTCTCGTGCGGAAAAGTGTCCTCTACATCTGAGCGGAGAATATATGCCGCTTCAAGTTCTTCTACAACGCAATCTAGTCCTGCTAACAGCTGGTTAAGAGTCCAGATAATTCCAGAAGCGTGCTCCTTTTTGGCAACTTCAAGTTTAGTGCGCTCAGGAAACTAGTCAAGAGCAATGCATATCGTAGGTGGCAGTGCTATTGTCTTCATATCTAGAGAGTTCAGCAATAAGCGATTGTATTTGGAACAGAGTATTACGTTGCGAGATGGACGATACTGAAGCATGTGGCGAATCCTTCAACTGTTGGAAAATAGAGTTTCAAGCGGACTGTGTTGAAACGTTTATGAAGCAGCTCTATGGCAAATTGGTAGTTCTCTTTTGAATTATGGATACGCTGAGTAACATGAGAGGCGTTTCCTTTCAAAACAAGCTCCAAGTATCCAAACTTAGCGGAGACAGGAATGTTCGGATTGGAGTGAACAAGTGTATCAAACGTCACTGAATTGACCAATATCTCCGAAATGGGGTTATACTTCGAGCTTTTGAAGCTGCGACTGTAAAACGTTGCAGCTGTCTTCAACATCAGCAGTAGCAGATGTATCACGAACTCTAAATCTTGCCTGTGCTTCTGAAATACCGTTAGAACGAGCAATATTAGGAGAATATTATTGCATTTCTAGCGTCTGCGATTTCCTGCGGATATGGCTGTTTAGGCGTGCAATCGATTTCCTTGAGTATGTTGGAGTGAAGGACATCGAGCTTTTGTAGTTGAGAGGTCACTCTTATTAAGACTTTCTCCGCTTTCTCTTCTACATCGTCGCCGTCATTTTTATCCCAGTGTTCGTCGAGTTTATTTTGCAGCAAAGCGAGATTAGACGAGTCGGCATTTTTTGCTACCTCAAAAGCGGAAGCGAGCTTATTCTTTGCACTTGCTAAAAGCAACTCTGTTCGAGTCTTGAGATCGATTAGAGCAGCTTTTCGCTCAATTATCGTACTGCGGCGTTTATTAGGAGAAGAAGGCTCCGATAAATCAGTCGCCGAAAAAGTCAATGTCGTTAACTGATTTGTCCAGTTTCCGAAGAGAAAGTGCGATTTGGGCTTTACCACTACGTATAGTCACCATGCGGTTTTTAACTGGAGGTGGTGTAGTTCGAACCCAGGCTTCTAAGCGCTAAATTGTGCGCACTGATGATCAACGATTGTCAAAGCCAATAAGAAAAATGACAAGAGTTAGATGGTGGCGAAGGCTACGATACTGACTACAGGATGACGGTGAATGAGTACAGTTATGGTGTTATCCGATTTCTTCGCCGAGTTGTTGCTAACCTGCGTTGATCGCAAATTTCGCATTAGCAACACAAGGAAGCCCCAGACGCTACGATCGGCTCAACCGTTGTTGGGCATCTACGACCCCCCCCCCTTCGGGTTGCATTCTTTCCCCTGGGCCTGTCGGATCCCGAGACCCACGGGTAGCGTCCATGCGTTTGGTAGTGCGGATGGGCTCGAACGAACCAGCTTTTAGAGTGCTAGCGCCCACAGCCCATGGGAGGTGCAATGCGATAACAGCTCCTATCACAAGCTGCGCTACGGCACTGCTCCACAATGACACCATCTAGGATCCTTAACAGAGTCAACACAACAAGGCAATAAGAAATCGAAATTTTAATTAGAATTTAATAGATAAATTTATGAATCGATGAAAAAATGTTGAGTATGTTAAGCAAATAGTGAATAATGTAGTGAGCCTGCAGAAGTCCAGTGGGTTAGTGGAATCCACCATGTTGCAACGATGGTGGTCATTTATAATAGGAGGTTATGGGCAGTTAGCTTAATGATTTATTTTCTTCTCTTTTACGGGTTCGATTGACGTTATGGCGGGACGGCAGACTGTGAACGGGTACCGGCGAGGAGCAAGTTGGCGAACAAGGATTTAGACCCGAGGAAACCCACGCGGCTCAGTAGTTGAACCGGCGGTCTTCGACACGGTACGTATCTAGCCAAAGTTGCTTCGGACGTCCTCTGGGCCGTTTTCGGCCGTTTTCCAGGGACTTCGAGATTAAGGCCAATCTTAAAGACGGTGTCGTCTTTAGCGCGAATGACGTGGGCGTACCATCGCGTACGAGTTTCACGCATCTCGTCGGCTATCGGGGCGACACCGAACCTTCGTCGTATGGTGTCATTGTGAGTTCAATCGCATTATTCCGTCCGTTCATCTTAGCATCTTCGTCTCCTTCACACTGAGGCGGCTTTCAGTTTCCTTTCTCACGGGGCGGCTACAGCACTGTACATTGCTACAGGCCGAACGACTGTTGCATACAACTTTCATTTGAGGCACTCAAGTATTTTCTTTTCAAAGCACCCCAGTCAACGAAGTCCGTTTGGACCAGTAATTCGTGAGAGCTCAGTACCATTGGTCGTCAATTATTTCATCTTTTTGACGTCTAGCGGAACAATGTCAAGCAATCGCATCGAGCCTGTCGTTCGAGTTCGGGCTTGTCTTCACAAGCAAGCACGGCGTCATCGGCAACGTCCAAGGAGTTGCCTTTTGGAGATCGACTGCGAAGAACAGTGAGGAGAGCGCAGATCGCTGATGCACCACGACAGAGACTGGAAACTTCATGGAGGTGCCTGCTGGTGTTCGCACTCGGTTTATTAGGCACGGATAGAGGAGCACCTACTCGATAAGCTCTCCAAGGACACCGTATCGTCGTAACGCGTACCTATAACTTCTCGCGGAACGCGGTCGAAAGCCTTCTCCAGGTTCAGGTAGGCAAAATGCTCCGGTTTCTGTTTCTCGTGTTTCTCCAGCAGAAGACGAACCGAATGTATGGCGCCCCACAGCCAGCAATGAAACCACACTGTTTATTAAAAGCTGAACCATCGACAATTCGCTCAAAGATTTTCATGGTGTGCGAAAGAAGGCGAATTGGGCGGTAACTAGCGCAGTCCGCAGGACTGCCCTTCTTCTTCCAAATCGGAATAGTCGTGCTTTGCTGCTCACTCTCAGAAACTTTCTTCTCAGCAACAACCTGAAGCAGGGCACCAGCCCTTCGACTTCCACATGTCGGCCGGTAGGTCATCCGGACCAGGGGCGTGCGTTTAACGATTAACGATTTCCCGATTTACCGAATTTACCGGCGTTCCTCGCTAAAAAGTTTTAACGAAATTTAACGACGAAAATTTCCGTTGAATTGCATTAACGACATTTTACGCACCAGTTTTGAAATTTTACTTCTTCTTCTTGTAAAGGAATTTTGACGATTTTTTGGGATGAGCTTTTGCAATATCGTTGTGGCACCGAGGAAACCCCTCTGTTTATTTGAATAAGTCTAAATACGCTATCGATATCTTGCTCGTGTTTCGAAAATTTGCATTTTTTCGTGCTTCCTGACCAATTTATTTGCGTGTGTGCCTGCTCTCCTCTGCCGTATTTTTGAGTTTTTGGACTTCCTAGGACGTCTCTAGCGTTTGGTTGCTACATGGTAGTTCTCAATACTTACCATTCACTTTTCAGTGTTTTTTGTGATACTTGCTTCATAAGTTGGATCGAAAAGACACAGATAATGAGGAGAAAACGCTACGAAACCCAAATAATGCGAGAAAACAAGGATAAGAAACGAAACAAGAGAAGTAAAAGGCTCTTCACTCTTTTGCGAAAGTTTTCCGGAAAGTAACACAGGTTCCTCGTGCAGCATCTGATGATGATTATAAAAATATGTTAAGGCAACGTAAACGGCGCCCAACTGATAGAGCTTGGCTGCTGACACTGTCGTAGCTCTGCTTATATTGAATTTCCTGGCGTGCATATAAGCATTCTTACTTAACCTTTTCGTGTTCTTCAAGGGCTCGCTTGACAGTGTTCTTTAGGAGGAACACAGTCAGTATACACGTGAAGCAGTGAGCATATGTACATAAAAGCTTCTTCCTCTTCAGCTTCTGTTCGGCCTCGTGGCGGGTCCGCTTTTCTGGTATCATGACGCCACCCTTCCCGATCCAGCGCTAAATCACGGTGGACACCAGCTACTTTTAGGTCCATATGAAGTATCAGCTCAGCGCTGCTTCGTGCACCCTCTAGGCGGCTTTCCAGACACTTCCAGCTCAAGGCCTATCCTGCGGACTCTGTCTTTCCCACAAAGAACGTGGCCGTACCATCGCAAGCGAGCTTCGCGCATTTTGTCCACTATCGGCGCGACACCGAACTTCTGCCGAATAGCTTCATTTCGGATGTGGTCCATGCGCGTCAGCCGTCCAGCATCTTCGTCTCCTTGACGCTGAGGCTCGTTTCAACTTCCTTAGTGGCAGGCCAACACTCAGCGCCGTATTTCGCTACCGGCCGGACGACTGCTCTGTAGATTTCGCTTCAGGTGCTCTGGTATCTTCCCATCACAGAGCACGCCAGCAGGGATGAGCGGATTAACCGTTATCCGTTATCCGTTACCCGGTTTCCGGCGGGCTTTGGCCTATCCGTTTTGTTGTTCGTTATCAGGGGATTTTTCGCCGGATATCGAACAACAAAATGTGGCAAGCTTGTAATTCAGTCACTCACTAGTCACTAGGCACTCAGTTGAATATAAGGACAATTTCAAAAAACACTTTTGTTTTTTCCACTGGCAGTCGCGGTACGCTTGCAATGCCAGTTCGGTGCCTTCTTAGAGTTCTCAATGCTATAATTAGACAAACTATCTATCTTTCTGCTCATAACCGCGTTTTGAAATGCTGAACACTACCCTTCTCATTCATATTTGTGGGGTTTTCACCAAAATTCCTTCTAGCATAATGTACGATCTGGAAAAAACCAGTCGATCAGTGGAGAAAAGGACAAACGTCCATAAGAATCAATTCGTTTTAAGGATGTGCCAGACACTCCGCATCTACACGACCTTTTAGCGCTTCTTGAAACTATGGCACTAGCAGCAATTTACAATTTACCCTTTCCAAAGCAATAGAGAAAGTTTTATTCGATCTGGGCAAGAATAGGTTTTAAATTTAATTGGAGAGTAAACAAAAAGCGACTCTTTTTAACGACTGTCCCCACCCAAGCCCATATGTTTTTCAGCTGTAATGAAGTCACAATGAATAGATCCCAGTCCCGTGGGATCTATCCATAGCGACTGCATTACAGCTGAAAAAACATGAATAAAGGATATAAGACGACGGTAGTGCCAGATGAGACACGCATTCTGCTCCTATTTGATGTACTGGAGGCACTTTGAATGCGTATTTGGCCAGTACAATAACTTGCGGTGGTCAGCCGATGGAGAACTCAGTGTATTATCCTGCCCGGACAAGCACTGGCATACATTGAGCCCGAATGGATGGAAGGCTTGGTTGACCTGGAGGGGAAATCCGAACCAAGAACCACGAGTAAGAGAGATGCGACAGGCGGCACTTCCGACTGCACTACAGGGGTGTGCGTAATTACGATTTACGATTTTACGATTTACGGCAATTTTTGGCAATTTTTTACGATTTACGATTTACGACATTTTGGGTCGTAAATCGTTAATTTTCGTAAATATGATCTTTGATCCACAAATCTGGCTTCTAGTGACGTGATGCAGGCAGGGTTATAAAGATGTACCTAGATTAGGAGTCTCATCCTATAAACTCCTTCCTGAGTTATAAAGACATGCCAGATTAAGAGCCCTCTCATAGCCTCTTGCCCACTTCCTTTTGGCGACGTGTTTCGATGTTCTGATGTGGTACCATATCAGGAAGCACCGCCATGTGTAGAGGCTTCCCGAGTTCAACTTATAGATTAGCCTAACTAACTTCTTCATTTTTCTATTATTGTCGCCCTATGCGCTCAACAGCACGGGAGGAACTAAGTAAGTAAGTATTATTGTGAAGCCGTTTGGTATCAGAGGTGCTAGAAAGAAGAATGAACAATACAACTTTAAATAAAAGCTCGTGTCCAGGAGTCTCGGTTCCTATCTTTTCGACCAAAGTGCTAGCAAGCAAATGAATGTTCAATAAAAAATATATTATATATATGTGCGCGTGTAGCGCAGTCGAAGGAGGCGCGACTGTCGCGTGCACCCGATACCAGGTTCCTGGTTCGGATTTCCCGCCCAGGCCAACCAAGCCTTCCATCCCTCCGGGGTCGGTGAATTGGTACCAGACTTGTCTGGGAAGGATAAAGCGCTGACTTGTTCATCGGCTGGCCACCGCAAGTCATTGTATGGCCAAATACGCATTCGTGTCGCCTCCACGACATCCCGTAGAAGTAGAATGCGCTGGCGCATCCCAGAAGGGATTGAGTAACGCCGTCCTTTATCCTTTATATATATATATATATATATATATATACATATATACAAAAAATTGCAGTAAAAACAAACTTGCAACTTATTCAAGGAAAACTCGAAATGTTTTGGAAGCTTTGTTACCCTTTTTATTAGTGTGACTGATGGTGAGATTATCGCATTGGCTCTACCTAATCCGTTTTGAATGCCTTAGAGTCTCGAAAAGTAATAGTTGATCACGAACTAGCGAGGGGTAGCCCGAGCGACTGCTGGTAATTATTAAATAATAGTGCAATGTTTCCACGGATCTCCCTCGATAGAGAGCCTTCGGGCTCTCTTGTTAAGAGGGATCTCGGGCCGCTTGTCGCAGGGCCACGTGGCGCGTCCCCGGGTGGTGGATAGGGGAATTAAACGCGAACCAAATGCGGATGTGTACTGCCCAGAGACGCAGGTGGGATGCAGGGGATGGACTCCTTGCTCCTGCTGTGTCGGGTCGATGCGTTCCTTGTGCGTGGGAGCGGCATGTTCGTGCACAGTGTGCGTGGATGTGTCCGTGACTGTGCGGATTGTAACTGTGTCGGCTCGGCCAAAAGCTTGCACTCGGTAGACTGGGAGTACATGTAAGGCGATTCGAGCCCGCCTTAAGTCTCGCCCCGTCCCTTCGGGCAGTCTGGCTGGCTGCCCGGAGTTCTTCGCCCGCACGACAGAGCCTGACTAGCTACCCGTGTTGTATTCCAGTCAAACACAGCAGCACTAAAGGGCCTCATTCCCCTGACCCCGAAAGAGCCCCCATTTCTGCAGCGATGGGAAGGACGAGTACGGAGAGGCTGCTAAAATCTCAGGGCCTAACCAGGCTGCGCAAACTGAGAAGGACTAGGATGACGATCTGTACTTACAACGCCCGCACGCTTGCGTCGGAAGCATCCGTCGAGGACCTGATGATGCAAGCCAGGAAGATCAAGTACGACGTCATCGGACTGACCGAGACGAGAAGACACCACCCCCTACACGCCGCCTACGACTCCGGAGAAGAACTGTTCCTCGGAACATGCGACAGCAGGGGAGTAGGCGGCGTTGGTGTCCTCGTCAACACGCACTTGGCCATGAACATCGATTCGTACGAGTCTCTGACAAGCCGAATCGGACGTCTGCGACTGAAGCGATGTGGCTCCGTGCCAGCCTTGACTGTGTTCGTCGCGTATGCCCCAACATCCGACTACGACGACGAAGACGTCGAGGCCTTCTACGTGGAGCTGGAGAAGTTCTATAAGGAAGATCACACCTTCTACAAGGTGATCGTCGGCGACTTCAACGCCAAGATCGGGCCACGAAGGTCGCCGGAAGAACTTCACATCGGAACCCACGGTTTGGAGTGGAACGAGCAAGGTGAAAGGCTGTCTGAGTTTATCATGTCGACCAAGACCATCCATGGAAACTCGCAGTTCCAGAAGCCTCCCTCCCTACGATGGACCTGGGAATCCCCCGGTGGCCAGTTCCACAACGAGATCGACCACATCATCTTCAATCGCAAGTATTGCCTGACCGATGTCTCCGTTGTCCCCAAGTTCTACACGGGATCGGACCACCGCCTCCTTCGCGCGAGGTTCCGCTTTTCGCGTCAAGGAGAGAAGGCCGCGAAGTTCAAGAAGAGGAGTCCCAGAACGACCATCAACTGGGATCTCTACACCTCTCTTGTCGGTCTTTGGGAAGATGCCGTCATGGACAACGTCGACGAGGAATACGATCGCTTCGTGCACCATCTCCACGATAGTGCTAAGGGAGCCGAGAGCTTGAAGACCACCAAGAGACGCCTGTCTCCGGAAACTCTCGAGCTGATACGCCAGCGTGGAGCAGCACGAGCGTCAGGCAACTATCAACTGACGTCCGAGCTTGCAAAGCTATGCAGAGCGGCGATAAAGGAAGATCTGAAGGAGAGAAGGGCGGAAGTGTTGGCTGAAGCAGCAGAGGCAGGGCTGAGCATCCGCAATGCCCGCCGGAACTTCGCCAACTTCAAGACCAAGATGACCGCTCTCCGACGTCCTGACGGAACCGTCACCTCTTCCAGAAGGACCATGGAGAAAGTCATCCACGACTTCTACTCCGATCTCTTCGATAGCCACGTCCACCTGCCCCTACGCCATCTTCCGCAGGATGGATACGTCATCCCCTCTGTTCTCCCTTCCGAGATCCGACACGCCATCTCGTCGGTGAAGAAACGTACAGCACCCGGTCCTGACAGGATCAGAGCTGAACACCTGAAGAACCTCCCGCCAGCGCTCATCAACACCTTGGCGCGGCTCTTCACACGCTACCTGTCCGAATGCAAGGTTCCATCTCAGTGGAAGACCAGCAAGACCGTCTTGCTGTACAAGAAGGGAGACGTGCACGACATTGGCAACTATCGCCCGATCTGCCTGTTGTCCGTAGTCTACAAGCTGTTCACTCGAGTCATCCTGAATAGGATTAGTAGAACGCTGGACGAAGGACAGCCATGCGAACAAGCAGGATTTCGGAGAGGATTCAGCACGATCGACCACATACACACCATTACGAAGCTCATCGAAGTGTCGCGAGAGTACAAGCTGCCGCTGTGCCTTACGTTCATCGACCTGAAGAAGGCATTCGACTCCGTCGAGACTGAAGCGGTCATGGAAGCCCTGCTCACCCAGGGCGTTCCTACTCAGTACATCAGAGTCCTTCGAGAGCTGTACAGTGGATTCACGACCAAGATCTCACCATTCTACAACGACGTCGTCATTGACGTGAAGAGAGGGGTTCGACAAGGGGATACCATATCCCCGAAGCTCTTCAGCGCCACCCTCGAAAACGTCATGCGCGAACTAGAGTGGGAGCACATGGGAGTGAAGGTCGACGGCCGGCAACTGCACCATCTTCGCTTCGCTGACGACATCGTGCTCATAACACCGAGCATCAGTCAGGCGGAGCGAATGCTGGCCGACTTCGATCGTGTATGTGGAAGCGTTGGACTGCAGCTGAATCTTACGAAGACGATGTTCATGAAGAACGGATGGGTTTCTGATGCCCCATTCTCGCTCAACGGAACGAACATCTCCGAATGCTCAAGCTACGTGTATCTGGGTCGCGAAGTCAATATGGCCAACGACCTAGCGCCGGAGCTGAGCAGGAGGAAACGAGCGGCTTGGGGAGCTTTTAAGAGCGTCGAAGAAGTCGCGAAGAAGACGAAGAACGTCCGACTCCGTGCCCACCTATTCGACTCTACCGTTCTTCCTGCCCTAACATACGCCTCAGAGACCTGGGCTATGCGAAAGCAGGATGAACACGCGATCAGCGTCGCGCAGCGTGGAATCGAGAGGACGATGCTCGGAGTGACACGACTCACGCAAGTGAGAGAAGGCCTCCGGAGTTCCGAGCTTCGCCGACGTTCGAAGATCAGAGACGCTGTCGCGTGGGCCAAGTTGTCGAAAATTAGGTGGGCCGGCCACGTAATGCGCTTCGCAGACACCCGCTAGACGAGAGCCGTTACCGACTGGATTCCGCGGGATGTCAAGAGAACACCGGGACGCTCACCAACGCGTTGGACGGACTTCTTCGTGAAAGCCCTGAACGACCGATATGACGCTCTTCGTGTCCCTCGAGCGAGGAGGATCCATTGGACCACTCTGGCACGCGACAGGGACGAATGGAGACGCTGCTGGCGCCCGCTCGAGCAAGTCGATGATCAACGGGACGACAGGTGATACAGGTGAGGTGAGTGCAATATTTTAACGTTTTCAAAATTGAACAACTACAGACCAACTTGATTAGGAAACTAGTGCCATAGATAAGTAGCTGGTTGATGTTGTAGGTCATGTTTCAGAACTTGTGAGTACTTTTAAAGTCAGGAAACTTCTTCGCTGCAATCTCTACTATTAACAGAGATTTTGAGTTCGTTTATCACGCCGTGCTTGTTGTTTGATATCCTCTTATTGCACAATGGATGTGTAACAACAAAACAAACAACAAACAACAACCACCGCGTGACACACGAATTCAAAATCTCTGTTAATAGTAGAGATTGCAGCGAAGAAGTTTCCTGACTTTAATCTTCCTGCTGTGGTTTATATACCGTTTTGTCTTGCCTTAAATGGATTTTTATAATTGAAACCTGAATTTTTTTAAACTTAAACTGTATTCTCCCCAACTCAAATTGGATTCCTTTCAAATCAAACTAAACAGCTTTCAAGTCAAAGCGTTCATCTGGCAAAAAATCTGGAGACGCCTTAAGAAAGCTACGCGTTATACCTTCCATTTGAAAGCGACTAAAAAGGGTACCCAAGAAATATGGTCATAATGTTTCAATTTCCACAAGTTCCTTCAGTCTGTCATGGTAATGTACCTGGATATATTCAAGAAGTAGGAAAGTGGAGGTTTCTCTGTGCGTTATGCGCTTGAGATACGGTATCCATTCGCTCAGTACGCTATTTTTGTTTGAGTACCTGCGCAACTGCTACTTTTGTAGAGATAGTTAGAAGTGAGATACTTTTCAACTTTTTAGCAGTGCTGGTGGCCTTTTCATACTGTTTCTGCTAAATCCTAGACTTATACGCAAATCAAAGAATTGCTAAGAGGTTGGGGATTTATCGGTCACGTAAACGCTGTAAGCTTTTTGTTCGAACACCATGCAAAGGTTAAAGTGAAGTACTTGGGTCGACAATTTTCTGGACTTTTTTGATATGGGTAAGCTTGATTTGAAAGGAGCCTGACTAGAGAGAAAATGAAAGTAAAAGTGGAAAAAATGAAATGGAAAAAAATTTGGCAAGAAAGCTGTCGAGGGTAAGATGAAAATCCTACTACATATAATCGGCTAATGTCACGTGTCCGTCACGGAGAGGGGGACTGAAGCCAAAAGATGCCTATGACAGTGCGGCGTATGCCAGCCGGGCTTTCTTTGAGCTTAACCAAGGACGATTGCTGGCTAACTATATCCTTGGCGGCTGATCGTCCAAGCTCACGATATATTCAAGGGGCAACGCGTCAGGGTATGAATGGGGATCGAGTGCAAAACGTAGGGATTCAGGAGGCGTGCTCTAGACGTCGTTCAGCGTCTGGATTACCAACTTGCGTAGGGATTCAGAAGACGTGCGCTAGACGTCGTGAGTCAAGATTCAGAAGACCTGCGCTAGACGTCGCCCAACGTGCGTAGGGATTCAGAAGACGTGCTGAATGCATCGTCTAACGTGCGTAGGGATTCAGAAGACGTGCTGAAGACGTCGTTCAACGTACGTAGGGATTCAGAAGATGTGCTGAAGACGTCGTTCAACGTACGTAGGGATTCAGAAGATGTGCTGAAGACGTCGTTCAACGTACGTAGGGATTCCGAGCAAGGGCGACCAATAGGAGAGGACCAACAAAGGGGGACCATTAGAGGGGGAGCGTGAATAAGGGGGGACCAGCATTTTCCCTCAACATCGTTCAGTGTATGTCGGATTTCTGAAGACGGCTTCGTGGCAAGAAGTCGCGGCACGTGTGTCAGAGTGCAGAAGGAGTGTCATAGACGTCATGGCAACGTAGTGACACGTGAATCGGTACTCAGTGTCACATGTGCGTGCTTAACCCTCACTCCGTTTCTTTGCTAGCACATAGGAAAGGAAGTATTTCGGGAGGGGGGGAGTGGTAGAGAGAGTGACCACGGGATCCGGAGGAGTATCTTTGCCGTCGGAGAGTAAGCGGTGATACCGATTAATTTTAATTATGATTTTGCTGATAAAGCACCGGTTTGGGACTCTCACTACCTGTTTCTCGACACGTAGAGAACGAGCGCTTCGGTGAATAAATCGAGTGCATGTCATGGAGTTGAATGGGATTCATATGCGCAGGGAAAATTCTGCCCTACCATATCCCACTGCACTAATCTATATAGTAAAACCAGTTTTTTTTGCAAGAAGGCCTAAAGAGGAAAGAAGGAAGATTGGAGTTGTTCTATTCTCGGGGTTTGGCGGCGAAGCCCACAAACAGATGGGATGGGGGTTCTATTCTCGGGGTTTGGGGCGAAGCCCCCAACCAGACGTTTGGTGGCCGCTAGGCCGATAAATAAGTAAATATTGGATCACCTTTGGTTAATTTTGGCGAAAAAACTGTAAAAATTGCTGTCACTGCACTACATGTTAAGCAACTCTTGCGATTTACGGTTTACGATTTACGATTTACGACGATTTTTGCGTAATTACGATTTACGATTTACGAAATTTCGGATTTCATTTACGCACACCCCTGCTGCACTATCACGTGCCTGGAAGAAAAACATCAATAAAAATGTTAAAAGTGGCTCATTTGACATGCGACATGGACAGTGTTACAATTACCGACCTATCATTCGAGAAAGAATGGTTTTAAAGTAGTTTTACCTTTTGTTGTTTGTTCGCTATCCGTTTCTCCGTTATCTGGCCATTTTTGGGCAAAATTATCCGTTATCCGGGTTTCAAACTTTTATTATCCGCTCTTTCCTGCACGACAGTCAGCGAACGCAACTTGGATCAAGCTTCACTCACGCGTGAGTTCACTTCAACCGTCAGACCGCCGTCAGACGCTATTGCTGATCCGAGATATTTAAACACCGGAGTGCGTGCAAGCTCAGTACCGTCAACCTTAATGGAGCCGGACGCGCCTACGTCAGTCGTAAGGTACTCGGTCTTCTCTAGGTTCAATTTGAGTTCGAACATCGCCAGGCGGTCGAACCAAGCTTGCAGCTGCCTCTCGAGACCATCTTTATATTCGCAAGCGAGCATCAGGCCATCAGAATAGAGCAATGTCCATGGCACAGGATTCTGAAGATCTCTCGTAATGGTATCCATAACAACAAAGAGGAGTGGAGAAAGCGCAGAACCCTGGTGCAGCCTAACAGAGATGGGAAACTCCATTGAGATGGGAAACTCCAACTCCATTTCCAGCTGCAGTTGCACTCTACTCTTTGGGCAAGAGTAGAGCATCCGCACCCACTCTATGAGTTTCTCAGGTAGGTTGAGTTATCGTAAGGCGTACCATATAACCTCACGCGGTACGCGGTCGAAAGTCTTCTCCAAGTCGAGAAAGGCTGTACGCTAAGGCTTCTGTTTCTCGCGATGTTTCTCCACCAGGAGTCGGGCGGCGTGTATAGCATCATTGGTCCCAGACACAAAACCCCACTGATTGTCGGAGAGCCTGAAGATTTCACGAATACGTCTGTCGAGGATTCGCTCGAAGATCTTCATGCTGTGCGAAAGCAAGCGAATCAGACGGTAATCAGAGCAGTCTGCAAGACTGCCCTTCTCCTTCCAAATCAGGATCGTCGTACTGTTGTGTTAACGCTCCGGTGCTTTCTTCTCCTTTACTACCTAGTTCGGCCAACCACTTAGCAGGATACAAATTCTTTGATTTCCATAAATCGGCTGCTAGATCATCGGGGCCTGTCGCCTTGCTGCGTTTCATCTTCCACAGAGCCTCCTCTGTTTCCTCCACGTGATCTTGTGGACCGGACCGAGCATAGAAGCCACAGAATGAATGGCTGGATGAGGAAATTCCATAGTGGAAAAAATCAAAATACCCTCAAGGTAGTCGTGCCACCTCCTCAACGCCTTTTTGCAGTCTGACAGAAGATGGCCGTCTCCATCACTAATGTCGAAAAACTTCTCAATATCCTCTTTACCGATGGCTATTCTTAGTAAGTCGGTGCAAATATTGCTCACCATCGCGCGACTCGAGCATCCGGTAGACGTCACGATAATGAGCGGTTTTTGCAACGGCTACGGCTTTCTTTGCAGCCTTCTTCGCGTTCTGCTACTTCTCCCAGTTATCGGCTGTTTTATTGCCGGGAAACACATGATAAAGCAATTTCTTCTCCCGAACCTTTGCTTTTACATCGTCCGTCCACAGCCATGTCTGCTTTTCGACCTTGCGTCGTCCAGGCTTCGTAATTCCGAGCACCGAACCTGCAGCTTGACGTATCTCGCGTCGGTAGACTCTCCAGGTTTCTTCGACAGTCGTGACTGTCGGTAACCGAACACGAGAAATTATAGCTGCTTCATTCTTCTCACTCGCCACCACCTGACTCTAGCTGCACCGCTATGCTCATTCTGCCTAAACCTTGGAGGTGTGATCCTTAAAGTGTAGGCCAGCGGTCGATGCTGTGAGGCGACCGCCTCATATGGCACGATCTTCGCGTCTGTGACAAGACTTCGGTCGCGATCCTTCACTTTGGACGAAGTCAATCCGTGTTTTGGAATTCCCATTATTATACGAAATATAATAGGTGGGAGCTGCTTTCCGGAACACGGTGTTCACAGTGGTGAGGTTATGCGACTCCGCATCTTCAAAGATACGCTCACCATCGGCGTTACGCAACCCGTAACCGAATCCACCATGGCAGCTGTCTGTCGTGGCGCCTACGTGTCCGTTAAGATCACCAGCGACTATGATGACATCTTCGACGGTACCTTTGCTGTCTTTCCATCAATCAGGCTCCAAAACTCATCCTTGGTTGATCGGAGCAGCCAGTCTGTGGAGCATACGCAGGGAAGGAATGATAGAGTCGTTCCTTAGAGGCGACAACGATCTTCATCAAGCGATCGTCGGAGCGATCCACGCTTGTAATCGCGTCACGGAAACGCTCGAGGACGATCATACCGACACCAATGGTGGCTCTGGGAATTCCGCACAGAACGGCTTTGTGCTCACGCCCAGTGTCGCTCCACTTGCAGCAGGACTGCGTCGTCTCCTGCACCGCACAAAAATCTATCTTTCTTCGCTCCAGTGCTTCTACCAAATCTCACGAGCGGTCATTGCCTACGTTGACTTTCGGACTATCCCTCACACCAGGGACCCCCGCATACTTTTCACACACGCAGCATAGCATTATCTCGAGAGCTCTGCAACGTCGTCACGTGACACATAATGTTCGTAGGCCGGCCCTGTCACTAGGATCTGTTGCCAGCATTGGATTGTCCGTGTTTAGCTCGGCTCGCAAAGCAAGCAGTTTCCACTTGAAGGAGCGGACATCGCCACCTGTTCTACCACTTCCTAACTGGATTTAAAATGAGTTGGGTATGTGATAATTTCTCCAACTCACCCAATTCGATAACGCTAAAACGTGATTGTCTGCTAGACGCATATCATCGAGTAATGTTTTTATTGAATGCATGCGGTCGTCATATTCGTCTTGTTCATTTCTGGCATAACCGCACCGAACACTTGGCCTTGTAGGTTCGATTTGAGTTGAGGTTTTCTTCGGCTTTTGGGTTTAAAGTTTCCTTTAAATGAATATACATATACAATGCATTCGATTGAAAGTACAAGCCCTTCTGTGAATCAAGTTTGTTTCCTGTGTGATGTTGTGGAGAAGGGATTATGCGGAGATCTGGAGACTGCATCGCATATGGAGTAAAAGCGAGACGTCGTAGCACTTCGTATAATTCATGAACTTTTTATACAAAATATTCTTGCTTGATATTAGATGTTTTGCAAAACAATGCAGACTCTAACTTGCCTGTTGTGCAGTTTCTGCAGTGTCCAAAAGGAAATCCAACATTCGTATGGTATCCGTTGAATATTCGAATAATTCTGTGGTTTTGACATGTTTCAAATATTTGCATGGCTTTGAATGCTTACCAATTTCGATTATCCGAATTTGAACATATTCGAAAATGCGATCTAAAAAATCGGATTCGACTGCGTTCGAAAAACACAATTTTTGGAATACTCGAATTCGAGTACATTCGCAAAACATGATGTTTTAAGCACTCGGAATTGAATATTCTATTTGAATGAGAATCATTCGAATATCTACTCGAATAGGTCATTCGAGCACAGCCATACCGGATGTGCAGACGATTCCGACGAACACACCCCCGAATAGTTATCGCATACCGATTAGTGATGTAGGATGTTGTGAAGGTGTTGACCCAAGATTAATATGGAACAGAACAGAATAGAACAGAACATTTATTAAGCCAAAAGAGACACAAAATAAATTCACAAAAGAGTGCAGCAAAAGTTGGCTTTTTTGAGATTGGCAAAAGTAAAACACAGATGCTATTTAGCCAAAAAGTGATACAGAATAGTTAGTACAAAAGGTTGCACCAAACGCTGGTTTTTAAAAGATCAGCTAAAGTGACTTCTTCCTTGGTTTGCATAAAGTGAAAATTGGTTTTTCCAATTCGGATTTGTACTTCGTTTGCTGAAAAAGCAGAGGAGGAAGCGAAATATTTGCTATCCAAGCGTGGTGCAATATAACGTTTGCACTAAGCATTATGAAGTAGACTGATTATTGTAAATAAGATCGTTTAATAAGAATTTCTTTCTTCAATTGATTCAACTTTTTTGTCCTTAATATTTGTTTTTAATGAATCACTTAAAATGCAAAATTCTGTTTTTTCTGATTTACTATTTCCTGAAAAGGCTGCAGTCATTATCACAAAAGGCCTTTTTGTTTCAGCAATGTTTCTAACTTGCAATTAAATGTCTTAGGAAGACAGTGAATTAGTGTTGGGGGTAGCTCGTTTCAAGTTTTGACAACTCGGGTCATAAAGGAACCTTGAAAGACTTTAGAATGCGGTTTTTGAGGTTGAATACGTAGGCTATGTCCCCTAGTGACGCCATTGAATGATGAAAAAGTGAAGAAATAGTTTTTATCAATGTCGATGTGATCGTTAACAATTTTGTGAACAAGGTTTTGATCATAAATTATTCGTCTGAGCGATAATGATGTAGCACCAAGTCTAGTCAATCTTTCATTGTATGGAACATCGAATAATCCATTTCTGACGAACACTTGTTTTGTAAATCTTTTCTGAACGTTTTCTATCTTACTAATAGCACTTTGCTTTGTTGGTGACCATAAAGGTGTACAATACTCAAGTAGAGGCCTTACATAGATATAAAAAAGCCTAAGTAGTGTAGCCATGTCGCGAGTTTGGAAGGCTCTTAGTATGCAGTTCGATTTAGCAGAAGCAGTAGCAACTATTTTTTCAATATATTCATCAAACTTCTTCGGAGGCTTCATTCGGCTTACGTTTCGGCGTAACCGCCTTCTTCAGAACCTGGAAATGGCAAAAAGAGTTTGAGAAGTTCCTCGTCCAAGGATCATTTCAAGCTACAGGAGTCTCCAAAGTTAATGAGGAAAAGAAACGAATAGGGAGTAAGGCTACCAGACTGATCTTATGAAAACAGCCGAAAGGCTGGTTTTTTACCCCGCATGGAGAACGACTGGGTGAACGAGCTTTCCCTTCGAGTCAGCCCCTCATCGGCCCTCCGGCTGGCGCCCTCCCGAGTCAAGCTGACAGAGGTCGGCAAATTGGACCAGCTCCTGGGTTAAAGTGAAGGAACACGTAGATGGACTGATCAAGGTCTAGGTCTCCACTTTTCTAGGGGAGCACAGACTGCGGCGTCATAATATCACAGTGGTTGGGATAGCGGTGACGATCCTAGCGCGTGAGTACGATATCGCGGAGCGCAAATCCCTGGAGGCGTTGTGGATTGCGTTCAAGAATCTCGCGATAACAGGAGAGAGGAACGGGTGGCCTTAACTCAGGAGCTGGTCCAATTTGCCGACCTCTGTCAGCTTGACTCGGGAGGGCGCCAGCCGGAGGGCCGGTGAGGGGCTGACTCGAAGGGAGAGCTCGTTCACCTAGTCGTTCTCCGCGCGGGTAAGAAACCAGCCATTCGGCTGTTTCCATAAGATCAGTCTGGTAGCCTTACTCCCTATTCGTTTCATTTCCTCATTTACTTTCGAGACTCCTGTAGCTTGAAATGATCCTTGGACGAGGAATTTCTCAAACTGTTTTTGTTTTTTCCAGGCTCTGAAGAAGGCGGTTACGCCGAAAAGTGAGCATAATAAAGCTTCCATAACAATCTTGGCTCAACAGCTTTACAATATCCTACACCACTGTTCAACGGCATGTCAAGATTCAACGACAGTCGGAAATGGAACATCTTACGCGACGTGCCAGCATACCGACTAGTGGTAGAGTGCGGAAACTGTGTTCTGGGGTCTCTTGTACGACCGCAATGGTTTTGCCAACAAGCGGCTCAGGCGCACTGGATAGTGCCGTTGCTTCATGCGAGGAGGTCGGGTTTGGTTCTCCTGCCTCTCAACTGACTGGTTGGGATTTGAGAAGTTTTGACATATGCACAATTTTTAGGCATTCTTTGCGCATTTTCCCAGCTGTATGCGCTTTTGCAACCCAGAACACGCAGAACCCAGTTGCTGGCTGCCCCAGAGCGACGAAAGCAGTTTCCACACGAGCAGCTTGGATGCACCACACCCATAAATCTCTTACCTTGTCTAGTTTTGCGAACAAATTGAAATTTACCAGCTAACCCCTCCCCGCCCTCCACAAAGTATGTCGAATTGTGGAAACAACAGCAGTACGCTTGAGCAGGCAGGCCGTGTTAAATAAGTGACGGAATGTCGGAGGGGGAGGCTAAACGAGCAGTGCGCCCAAAAGTTTCCGCGCTCCGTCGCTAATCGGTATACGGCAGACATTCGGGGGTGTGTTCGACAGACTCGTGTACCGTGTGGAGCTTACTTTGGCGTACATCCATTGAATATTCGAGTAACTGAGTGCTTTTGATAAGTTTCAAATATTCGAGTGGTTTTGAATGCTCACAGATTTCCAAAAAGCCAATGTGAGCAGAGAACACTGACCGGGAAAACTGGTAAAGAGACGGTCTATCTCTACAGCAAGCAATCTGTTTCTTGCGATACTTTCTGCAGAAAAACAATTCCGGACAAACGATTTCGTTGTAGCACATTGCCATCGTTTGGTCTCTGTCCTTTCCGCTCTGTACCAACTAAAATGGACATGCTCTTTAATCGAGATGTTGGCGAGGATTGTAGAGATGAAAACTATACGGAGGTACGGTACCGGATGTGTGGAGTCGTATTTCTGCACTGCGAGACTGGAATGACTTTCAGATCTATGTTCCTTGCCTATTCTCTGGTGGATTTTACTGCATAGCTATATTTATGGATGAGGGTATCGCTATTTCTGGATGCATTCGTGGATCCGGTGGGAAACTTGTCACGTTTCAGGTAAGGCCAGCCCTAGAAACTTTTTCAGAAGAAACGAAAAAGTTTTCATTTTTAGGAATCAGCCGACAACAGCAGCGGAGCTGTGCAGGTTGTCGAGTTCAACGGACTCTCAATGCTAAAGTTAGTACCTTAGGTAAAACTTGTTAGCTAGCGTTAAAAACGATTTGAACCATCATGGGTCAGATAAAACAGTAAGTAGACTGATTTGTTGAAGAGTTAAATGATGGTTTTTGCTCGCTGTGTTAGCACCAACTGCTCGGTCTTACAAGCTCATGAGCTCGCTGGGTATCATCTCGTTGCTTCTTCTTCCAGTGTTCCATTACTATCTCCAATTCTCGCAATTAATGACATCAGAGTAAGCTAAATGAAAAGTGGTAGTCGCCGCGGGTTTAGGCCAATACTTCAGAGCAATTCTAATGTGAATATTTCCCTTACTCGCTCTCAGTTTTTGACGAGGTTTCCTTTCAGTCCATGCGCTTCTCGTGAAAAACGATGTGTGCCAGCTGAAATTATAAGGGATAACATCAACGCTATTTATCCGACGTGTTGCTGCAAAGGAAGATCCTGCGCATCTCCAGAGGGATACGGTACGTCATTTGTTTCGTGTCCGTAAAACCATGCTGCCATTATCGAGGCGTCGACCACATCACGCAGCGTATGCAATTTTCGAACGTTTACGGTTAAAGTTATTGAAGTCGCAGTTCTAGGAGGCAGTGCACTGCCGAGAACTGCGGCTATATTTGCGAGGCACGTACGGAAGGCGGATAACTGTTCCTCAGCGTGACTCTCACAACGGTGCGGGCGTGGGTCCCACCAAGACAGGACCTAAAAGGAAAAGATCGCGGTGCGGTGCCGCAAGACTCTGTAGCAGGCCTGTTGAATATAAATAGGGCCGAAACAGAGTTTTGCGGCATGCCGTCATGCTACGATGAACATGGGGGCTTTTGACGCTACGAGATGCTGTAAGGGGATTACTGTACGCAGTGCTGCGTACTTTTTTTTGACGGGAGGTAAGAAGATCTGCATGACGTCTCCTCTGCAAAAGAGGATCGCAAACCGCTGCCCTCTGAAGCATCTCGGTAAGGTGGGTACATCGTCATACTTTTGGGGTGCGAGGAATCCACACTAGTGGATCGCTATAGCCACTCTGCCGTGTTCTGCCCTTACCCTCGGAATAACCGCGTTTTACGGTAGCTTCCTAACTAATACGCACCTCTAATGTCCTGGATCGAGTGTCCGAATTTTAAACTCCAAGGGTTCAAATTCAGAAGCTGTGTCACAGAAATGGTGCATCGAGTATCCAGACTTGTAAGATCTGTCGTATTAGTGTAACGAGCGCCTGATGACTGATAAGATGTCCTAAAAATCAGGCACAGGATGTCAGAAGATGAACATGTGTCTCAGAAGGCATATTCCTAACCCATGTGGCGCTCCTGCTTCTGCGACGCGAATTCTGGAACACGCCAATTTGATTCGGCTATCCGAGTTGGACTACAGAGGCAAAAAGTGGTTACTAGGGCACTCATGAGACGCAGTTGTTGGGGTGAAACAAGACCAATAATAGCATCGTTCCACGCGGCAGCCAGTATAAGACGCTCAAGGTCGATTAATCGTTAATTTTTGTCTGTTTATCTCAAGCATTTTGTTTTCATAAACGCTGTAATTCAGGCGAGTATCCTGCAATACAGAAGCAGATAAAAGTGAGTCTCGTTCAATAAATCTGACATAGGACTCGCTAAGGGTGAGTATTTATAGCACGTAGGCCCTCAGGCGTATGTCTGAACAGGAAAAATGAGAGGAAAACCACCACCTTTACAGGAAACACCTTGTGGATACCTCTGAACAAGTCTCTTGTATTGCTTTGATGTAAAGTGCTTCACTCTGAAGAATTTTGAAATTCTTTTCCAGTTCGACGTGTGAAATATGCCGACCTTATATTGCCTATAGCCAATTACCACTGAACCACCGAACTATATCGCACATAAGCTTAAAGCTCTTGCCAGCGATTAGAACTCTCCCTCAAATCTACTGTTATACAATGCGTGCACTCCTATGACGGCTTCTTCTTACTTGGTTTTCCTGCTAGGGTGAGCTATTCGGGAATGCTTCGGAGGACCACCCGTGGCGAAACACGACGTTCTATCCTACCGTTACCTTATGTCTTAAATATCCCAAGTTGGATCCTTCTAACCCGCATTGCGCCTATTTTCCTGACCTAATCTAGTAACGCTCAAGCTTACACCTTCAGGTGAGGTCGTTGTGAAAAAGTGCTGATAAAATAAACTTCTGTACCGAGCGAACTGGTTGATTAGAGCCACAAAATTTGAATGAGTCCCGCTTGGTGGACCTCTCATCGCATTTTCTGGATTCTCTCCTATTGAGCTGGATTTCGCTGGTTAGTCAACGCGCTACCGCTGCGATTGTCTTATTTGAATGGCTGTCCCTTCACCGAGGGTTGGGCATTGGTGGATCAAATGATTGGTCTAAAAGAGTTGGTATAAAGTAAGATGTTGACCGGTGGTTTTCCTGAACTATGTAATTCAGGGACAGGGATTAAGGACGGGGTTAGCTAATTCCTGCGTGAGATGAGTCACGTCGTTCTTTCTTGCTTGTGGGGTTCCTTCAACTCAGTTCGACTACGTATTTCGACATCCAGTGAATGGTCACAAGATCAACACGGCAGTATTTTATCCTTTTCAACCAGGGTGTGCATAAACAAAATCCGAAATTTCGTAGATCGTAAATCGTAAACCGTAAATCGTAAGGGTGTCCTGACGTGTAAAGCAGTACAACTGAAGTTTCAGAGCTCTACTTGCTAATGTTAATCAAATATGATCCAATATCTATATATTTATTGTGTTATTTTTAGCACAAGCGGGACAGATTTCTTCCAAAACTTTTGCTTTTTTAACTTTTCTTTTTCTTTTTAGTCGAGTCATCTTTCATATAAATCAATAGCAAGTCACTATGAAAAGCGATTTTTTAAATTCACCGCTATCTCCACCAAGGCAGCACTTTTTTGACGCACCGAAAGGCCTCTGCTTTTTACATTTTAAAATTCGTCCAGGAACATTGCTTGTCAGGTAGAAAACTTGCGACCACCGAAACAACATGATCATAAATATTTCTTGGGTACCCTCTGCAGTATATTTTGAAGGAAAAGTGTAATGCATTGAAGGCGTCTCCAGTTTGATTCCGTAGTCACCCAATTTGGCTTGGGAGCTTTCGCGTCTGATTTTTGAAAATCCAAGTTAAGTTGGAAAGAATGCAATTTAAAATGGAAAATAATTCTTTTTAATTTCGAAAAGCTCACTTAAACGTGACAAAGGAAAAAGGTATATAAATCATCACATGAAGTTAGTTAGTTAAACAAAGAATGCATAATGAGAAGGTGCTTAGCAATATTACCTCCCTCGCGACACTCGAATTCAGATCTCTGTTAAATTTAGAGCCCACAATGGAAAAACTTTAAAATGAAAACTTAAAAACCCCCTATAAACGCTCGCACTACTCGCAATTTCTAAAATATCAACCAACAAGGTACTTAGTTAGCTGGTGCCCTCACCGAGACTGCACATGGTACTGATCCAACTTACCCGTTTTAAGATAGTCTGCTGGTGTGCAGAGGGCAACAGCCCGCTTAGTACTACCGACATAAGGCTTCGGCGCTATGTTACTTGGGATGAGGTCGCTTCCAAAAAGCTTCTGTAACACGGACAAAGAAAAACGAGACATACTTTTAATGAAGAAAACAAATAAGAATACTGTTGTGTTCTGTGCTCTCTTCTCCTGACGCGGAAGACAGAAAATTTAGGCAGGGGTGGGGAATTCGCGGTGTGGCCCGACTAGCGCACCATCCTTAAATTTCCTTACATCCTGGAGCTGCTCCCTTGACAGAATATGGAGGCAAACAAAGGTGAATGTGTGTTCTAATGAAGAAATAATAGTGCATTCGAAGACTAAAATTTTGCGCTACTGTATAATAATTGTCTGCCTGCGTTCGACTACCCTTCGCCAGTTCTGTAACGAGCATTTGCTCTTGGAGAGTCCGCAGCATTCTAAGAGGCTTAGACAGGTTTTGTGCGACAATTTCAACCATACCGCTGGAAGGGGAGAAAACTGCCAAAACCACTTCGACTCTCTTCGAATAAGTTCCAAGTTTGCTTTTATAGCTCTTTGAATATCTACTTGCTCGACACTGTGGCGTACAGTATTATTCGATAGAAATGTCAGTCGTTTACTCTTTCCATATGATTCTAGTAATCACCTACATCCCGCTTTCACTCACGATGATGTTCCACCATGCCTTGCGTCAGTCGTTTTCGGAGGGGATAGCATGTCTGGATAGTCTCTATGAACAGACTGACCAGATGGTAGTTACCTAATTGGATGTGAATCAGCGAATAGTAATTTCTTTTTCACCACAAAATAGCCTCGCATATCTTTGTGGGCTGGAATGGAACGTTCTTCAACAGTAGGAATGCAGACTTTGCTGGAAAGGCAGAAGTCCAACCTCCCAGTGAGGGGCATTTTTAATTAGGTAGTGCTCTTTCTTCTCCTTTAGGACAGGTCTGGTACCATACAGCAGCCCTTACAGTGTTGGAGAAATGAAAAAGTCACTGTAGCAAAGAGATAGGCCTATGGCATACCACCAGCGACGAGTCCGGCGACGGCACTGCCAACGGACAAGTAATCGACTATTCGTGTTAGGACCTGCCAGAAACAATGGGGAGAGAGCGCGCGCTTGCCGGTTGTCGCTGCCACGTCGGCACTACGTGTCGTTGGAGAGGGGGCATACCGCCAGCGACCGGTCGTCGCTGCGCTTTGCACGGCGACCAGTTGTCGCTCGACCCTTTACACCCCGCATGCACGCACGCAAGGGTCACCAACCGCGCTCTAACGCCAATTCTCGCCCCCGTCCAACACCGTCGCTGCTCTCGTCGCTGAACCACAGCGATCTCCCGTCGCTGCGCTCCTCTCGTCGCCGGCCTCGTCGTCGGTGGTATGCCATAGGCCATAAGCTGAACTCGAGAGACCTATGTAAAGTACGGTGTCTTCTCTCATGGTGCGACATCAGAACATGAGCACTAAAACGAACAGACGGAATGAGCAAGCTTTTGAAGTGGGCACATCTTTATAATCCGGGCTGCATCACCTCATTTGGAGTTAGATCAAAGAACACATTCACGAATATTTACGGCTTACGACCCAAAATGTGTAAATCGTAAATCGTAAAAAATTGCAAAAAATCGCCGTAAATCCTAAAACAGTGAATCATAGATTGTAGTTGCGCACATCCCTGCTTCCCAAGTATGAAAATGCGTCAATTCACGGACCTCTGAAGGAAGGTACATTTGACTCACTTGGTCGTGACCCGGACCAACACCTTCGATGTCACTGACAGTCGGCGCCTCCTTCAACTACTCTATCACTCGTTTACTTTGGTCTTAAGCTATGAATTATGTCATATTGAGCTAGCTATTGCAGGATATTCCGTTCCGTGATCTCCATCAGTTGTTCATACTTGCCGTAGCGTACGCATCCACCGCGGCCGCCATAACCATGGTCGGTTTAATGTCGCTGCACAAGACGTACACGAATCGGCTCATACTGAAGAATCGATGACGTCCGCGGACCTGATAGCAGATCTTTTTTGTAATCAAAAACAATATTTAGACACGATATATACGAATAATTAAATAAATATTTTTATCTTTCCGGAATTAAAAAGCTGGCAGTTTTGTGGCTCTTCACCAACCACGAATGCTTTCTGCGCGTGAGTGTTGCAGGTGTGTATATCGATATTCAGGAAAAGCCCCTTTTTTGCATCAAGGATTTACCGATTTACCGGTTTTACCGGCACTTTTTGTTAAGAATTTTTTATCGAAATTTAACGACGAAAATTTCCGCAAAATTGCATTCACGACGTTTTACGTACCATGTTTGAAATTTTACTTCTTCGTGTAAATGCATTTCAGATTTTTTGGATGAGCTTTGCAGTATCGTTACATTACCGATCAAGCTCTCTACTTGAATAAGATAGGCAGTCGACATCGTTCTCATATTTTGAGAATTGTTGGCATTTTTTTTTGCTCCTTCACCAAGTTATTTGCTTGCCCCCCCCCTCCACCTCTGCGTTTTTTGTTCTTCCTAAATACATACTGTTTTTTTTACTTCCTTATCACTCGGTTTTCTATAGTTTTTTTGTGAGTTTTATTTCCTAAATGTGGTTGAAAAGGTATAGAAAACGCTGCGAAATACAAATAGAGCAAAAAAGCAAGAGTAAGAAACGAAACAAAGGGAAGGGTTCTTCGTGCAGCGTCAGGCAATGGCTGTGTGTAGAACACATGTACAAGGAGGATTCTAAAGTAAAATAAAAAGAAAGAGATGAGGCTGATAACAATTAATCTTCCGTTATATGAAGTTAGTCAAAAACTGGCACTTTGCATATATTGCATGAGTTTTTTTAAGTCTGCAAAAAGGGTCTTTCTTTGAAGGTCCGGCTCTAGCGAAAAATTTCCTTTATGGCTATAGATTCCTTCATCTAATTTGCAGGTTTGCTATGACACCTTTCATCAATCCAGACAGTGTCCTACAAAAATGGGGAGAAATCGAGAAACCTAAGACACAGCATCCGGAAGAATCAGAAAGGATAAATACAGGACGATATAATAATGTAGGACAAGAAACGCCCATTTAATACTTGGGTGGCAGACAAAGATATCCAATGCGGTTGAATTCGATTTGATTAAAGTTTGGTCAACTGTTCGTGGCTTTTTATTTGATTTTGTTTAGTTGAACAGCGAGAACAGGACCTTGTGGGAAAAACGCAACCATTCTATCTATGAGACATCCGGATCTTTGGACATAGTAAATATCTTCCAAAGACGAACTGCACAAAATCAATAGCTGTGGTCACTGCCTGACCTAATTTCTTCATTATAACATTCTTTAGCTTTCCGGAATAATTATGGCAGTACAGAAGAATCTTGGGCTGTAAGTCTGCCTATCGGAGCATACACTGCAAGTTCAACAGGTTCGTCACCCACGAAAACGTTCAAAGATGTTCAATCGTGCAGCGGTACATCGCACTTTGGAGCTTCCCAGAAGGTCGACGGCCGAATTTCCCACAAGCTAGGCAAACTACAGTGCGGGACATGTCTTGGTCATTGGTCGGAAAGACCGCGCAGGTCAACATAGGCCTCTTCGGATTCAAAAGCGGCCTTTTTGAATAACTTCTTTAGAGATCAAGCACTTGTGAAAATAAACATATATTTGAACTCAGCAGCTCGTGCTCTATCTTCTGACATATAAATCATAGTAGAGCTCAACAATGCATATTGGCTCGACGGAATCAATCGAATGGGCGTGACAACCTGTAGAGCGAGCGTTTGGGGAGCTCTATCGGAAATTTGCAGCCGTGCTAATCAGGAATTGCTCTAAGACCGGCAGCAGAGTTTTGCGGGTGCCGCGGACCCGCCATGACAACGGCGAGTGGTGCGGCGCCGCGAGGGTTACTGTACGCATTTCTCCGTACTTTTGGCCGCTGAAGGACAGAAAAGGTCGTCGCGATTTTTATTTTATTCATAGTGTTAACGCTGCTTAGATGAGACATCATATGTGTGTATGTGAGTTTTTCAATTACTTTTGTTGCATCGTTTGCAGGTGTGAAACTCCATGCAAACAGAAATTTTGTTATCAGTCGAATAAAATTCGCGACGTTTCGGATGAGGACTTAGTGTCATCAGTTCCTCTAGAAATAAAAAATGGCCGCCTTTTTGGCCTTTCAAACAAGTTCCAATCCACCATTTTCTTCAAAAATACGAAATTTATAAAATCTCAAACAAGGTGTTCACCTTTTGGGTACGTGAGTTAAAACATTAAAGAAAATTATATTAAAATTTTCATCGAACAAAAAATTACATTAACCTTCTTCCTTGGAGAGTTTCTATTAGTTTAATGCAGAAAGAGCCCACTTCGATTTCAAAGAATTTGCTTTGATTTCAAACGTCTTGGGCGAGTATAGAAAAGAACGTAAACGCAGCAGCCATAGCACTTGCATAATTCATTTTGGATATTCCCATATCGAACAAAGACCTGGCACCGCCTTCAGTGCAGTCAACCTTCGTATACAGCTATGTAGTCTACGTGAGCTCGATGGCGACTTTGTGAAAGAGCATGAGTGTAAAACGCGAATTCTGATCCAGCTGAAAGCGCACTGTTCTCATGAAAAGTGTTCCTTCACTACTTTGCTCCTCCCTTGTTGAAGAATTGGAAATGTTGACACGTAGCAATTTTACTCGAGTATTTTAGCTTCCAAGCACTTCTTTCATTGACCTGCGTCATAGCTGCGAAAGGGCATTCAAGGACAACTTTAACTGATCTGCTCATCAATAACGAGTACTTCTTAAAAAAGTACTTAAATACCGCTGCATAGGTAAAGGTTAGAGCTTTGTGCTGATCACTCCACCAAACATTACACGAGTTTTCGTGGAGGCGTTCTGAAAGCATATTTGGATGTAAGAAGGATCTGCGGACGTCGGCTAATGGGAAGACAAGTTTTGATCTTCCCAGAAAATTTTCGGTGCTAAGTCAGTGGCGCTGAAAGGATGGAAGAGTTGCTTTGCCTGTACGAGGCCCGTACCAACAACCTCGATTCGGTGTGAACGTGACGCCCGACGCTTCTTCCGACTGCGCTATCACGAGCCCACCGTACGTCTCGTGTTAGCACAGTCGGAAGAACTCGTGTGTTATTTACGTTTAGCGAAACGGTTAACAACGCAGAAGCATAAAGAAACATGGAAACGAGGACCGAAAACCAAAGAAAAGCCCTCCCCAAGCTTCCAATCCGACCACGCCCTCCGGCGGGCCTCACCCGCAGCTCCTGGCACTGCGGGTGAGAGCCGCCGTGAACTGCGGCGGCCCTCGCGGACCTTTGCGAGCGGCGGCTCCGCGGCAACTCGTCCGCACCGCCGCTTCCAACACAGTGGCGGCGTGGGTCCCACTGCGGCGGGAGCGATGTGGCGGCATGGACGAGTTCTCGGGGTGCTGCCGAGAGACTCTGTAGAGGCCCTAAGACTGTCCAGCTTGCCTTTGGAGTGGCTGTGCACAATGCGTACAGAATCGAATCTATCAATCAAGTGGGCGCGACAGCTCGCAAATTGCACACGTGGACGTGTTCGGGGCGCAATAACTCTGCCGTTCTGGTCAGGTGTGTACGTTGAATTTTTTCGGTAAATTTTTAACGACCACTTTTTAACGAAAAATTTTTGCGTTAAAATCGGTAATTTCGGTAATTTTGTTAAATGAAATTTCCCTTAGCTGCAGTCAGTTTGGCCGTATTTTTTATTCATTTGTTATATAATGTATTTATTTTTGTATTCGTTTCTGTTAATTTTTCGTCTCCATCAATTATACGACTACAGGGCGATGTTTTCATCTTTACAATAAATAACAAGAGTGCCATCAACAAAATTGCTAAACGAGAATAAACATTAAGATTCTAAAACAAAACAGTAACAGCAAGACTTCTAAAACAAGTTTCTTACTATGCGTAGTTGGTTTAGCTTGTGGAAAGTCGTCCAGCTCCTGCGTAGGTCTAAAGTTCTATGTACCATGATGCGGCTCAACGTTTTTGCGCTCAATAAGTAGGCTTTTGAAGCTCAACATCGTGTCGGACAACTACAGAATTCAGGTCAAGCACTAACCATAGAGAATTCTTTGGAACAGTTCGTCCTTGGAAGATATTTACGAAGTCCAGAACTCAGCGTGTTTTGAAGAAAGATTCCTTTTGTTCCGCAAGGTCCTGTTCTTAATGCAGACGAAGCAGCGAATCAAATAGCCGCGAACAGTTGAGAAATTTTTAATTGAATCGAATTTTTCCGCATTGAGCATTTTTGTATCTGCCACCCATATAACATAAATTTAAATTGTTAACCTCTTTCTCTTCTGTGTTCCAAGGCAATGCATAAAGCGCATTTCTTGTCCTACATTAACAATGGTCCATCTTCTTCTTTGCCACTGTCGCTCACTCTGTTACGACTTGTCAGCAATTGACCACTCCCATTTTCTTCTTTAAGAACATGGTAGCATACTATGTACTCTACAGCACATTTACTTCAGATTCGAATGTCTTTTGGGTGTCTCAATTTCATCCTATTTTTGTAGAGTACATTTTGGATTGATGAACAGCATTATAGTAAGATTCACAAATTAGACGAAACAACCCACGACATAAGGGAAAGTTCATGCACCAGCAGTCACTCTCCATCAGTTAGGCGGAGCTCAACGTTACCTTACATTTATCTATCGTACACTTATCCTAGTCCTACATTCATCACCTGATGCTGCACGAAGCTCCTCCTTTCCGGAAAACTTACGGAGAAGAGAGAGGGAGTCTTTTTCCCTTGTTTTATTTCTCACACTTATTTTTTCGTATTATTTGTGTTTCGTCGCGTCTTCTCCACGTTGTGTATGACGTTTTAACCCTACCTATGAAGCAGATATCACGAAACTGCGAAAAAACTGACTGGTTGGTAAATGTGAAGAGATAACATGAAGCAATCAAACACGAGAAAACAGCCTGGGAAGTCAAAACGGGAAATGGCGATAGAAAAAAGTAAACAATGAAAAACGCATGCAAATAAATTGGTAAAGGAAAAGGAACAAATTGGTAAAGCAAGAAAAATATCAACAGTTCTCTAACTAGAAGGGCGATATCGGCTGCCTATTTCCACTGATTTAAGCACGTAGAGGGTTTACTAGAAAGCTCATCCAAAATTTTCGTCCAAAATGCATTTACATGAAGAACAAGTAAAATTTCGAAAGTTGCGCGTAAAATGCCGTTAATGCAGTTTAACGGAAATTTTCGTCGTTAAATATCGTTAAAAGTTTTTAACGAAAAATGGGGTAACTTCGGTAAATAGGGAAATCGTTAATCGTTAAACGCGCACCCCTGGTTCCGACTGCAGCTCGTGGATTTTGTAGGCAGTAGAAAGATTTAGTAGCCCGCCAAAGTACACCGTTGCAGTCTCTAAACGGGCGAAGTTATAGCGGTGCGAAAATGCAGGTTAGCCTTGTGTGACACGATTTTTTCCCATTTCAGTCGACCACTGCGGGACGCGATGAGCTGAGGGCCTACAGATGCATAGGCCAGCAAACGAGTTAAGGTACTTTACGATGAAATGCCCAAAACTCCGCAGCTGCTTAACCTGCCCTAGTCCCAACCGAAATTTTAGAGCGGCAGAGGGCAGCGGTGAAGTTTCTTCCGCCCTTACTCGCCCATATTTCAGTTTTCAACTCTAGCAGTAGCACCGTTCTGTTCAGCTCGGGAGGTGTCATTCTTGACTATTTTCAGAAAAATCGTTGTTTTTTTTACAACTTCCTATCGGGAATGTGGAAAGTCCTCCGAGCCTGCGCGGACGACGACGTCAAAGAAAATCGATATTTTTCCTTGTCCAAAATCATTTAGTGGTTATTTGGTGCGCTGATTTCAAATCCGACGTCCGTTTTTGAAAATTCCGCCAATTCTGCATTTTCGCAACTAAGTGTATTCATGAGCTACACCGTTGTGCTTTTGCGTGCTTCAAGATCCTTGTGCTGCCCACAAAACCCTCAAGCTACAGCCGGAAAGATTCACACTTGACAGAGTTATCGTTCTCCAAACACGCCCGCACGTGCAATTTGCGAGCGGTCGGGCCCGGTCGACTGATAGGTTCGGTTCTATGTGCATTGTTCACGGCACACTGCAAAGGCGAGCTGGACACTCTTAGAGCAATTCTTGATTAAGATGGCCGGGAATTTCCGATAAAACTGCTCAAACGTTCGCTCTACAGGTTATCGCGCCCACTCGATTGATTCTATATACATTGTTCAACTTTACTAAGATTTATGTGTAAAAAGATAGAGCATAAGCTGCTGAGTTTAAATAGATATTTATTTTGACAAGTACATGATTTCTAAGGAAATTATTCGGAAAGGCCGTTTTGGACCGTTCCAAATCGGCCTATGTTGACCTGCGCGGTCTTTCCTGCCAATGACCAAAAGACATTTCCGGTACTGTGGAGATAGCAGGGAACTCGTTATTCTAGAAGTCTTGTTGCTACTGTTCGGTTTTTGAATCTGAATGATTTTTCTCGTTTAGCAATTTTGTTGATGGTAGATTTATTTATTTAAAATGCACCAAAAGTGCGCTAGTACCAGCAAATAAGGCAAGGTAACATCAAAATCGTCTTGCACAACACTAGTAACAACACAAGTAAAACTGCGGGTAGATCAGTGGGTAGGACTATGCATGCATTAGAGTAAGAAAACTATGTTTCATGGGTCTTCAGAGTTGCAGGTCAAAATACTAGAGTATAATATGAAACATGTGACGGAATATAGTAGAACCTGCCAAGTATTTCAAGAAAAATGATTAGGCAAAATCAGTTTAGCGGAACCATCAGAAGAGCTAGGCCTTGAGTACAGTGTAACTATGGCGTGATTTCGGCTGAGCGAAGAAATTGAAGAGATGTTGCTAAATTTTATTTAACGAATTAACCGATTTTAACGCAAAAAATTTCGGTGAAAAAATAGACATTAAAAGTTTACCAAAAAATTAACACAAACCCCTAGTTCCGAGTTCTTGCCCACCAATATGCCTTCACCACAGTTCTTCCTGCCCTATCATACTGGGCCATACGAAAGCAGGATGTACACGCGATCAGCGTCGCGCAGCGTGGAATCGAGAGGACGATGCTCGGAGTGACACAACTCAAGTGGGAGAAGGCCTCCGGAGTTCCAAGCTTCGTCGACGTTCGAAGATCAGACACGCCGTGGCATGGGCCAAGTCGTCGAAAATTAGGTGGGCCTTTAAGACGATAACTGTCACCGACTGGATTCCACGGTATGTGAAGACGCCAAACGCGTTGGTCGGACTTCCTCGTGAAATCCCTTAACGAACGTTATAACGCTCTTTGCGTCCCTCCAGCAAGGAAGATCCATTGGAGCGCTCTTGCATGCAACAGGGACGAATGGAGACGCGTCTGACGCTTTGAGCAACCCAATAGTCAAGGGGATGACAGGTCATACATACAGCTGACTATGTCATCGTTCAAGTGACCAACGCTCTGTAGCAGAAACTAACGATACGACTGAAGCATAGTGTGAACTTTAGAATTTAGGCTCGCGCTTCTTTGAATGCTACTCTGCCATTCATTTACGAGTGCTTTGGCTAAAACATTGCTAAATACATACAAGATCAAGGCTGCCTTTCCTGTCATAACGTCACGTGTCCCTTAGACAGCACTAGTTGTCTACTGCGTGCCCGCCTATACCTGCTGTGCTTAATGTTTAGTTCCATGGGCTTGATTTCCTCAAAAAAGTTGGAAAGGCATCATATTGGAGACGAATGACGTGTCTCACTACTTTCTTGCATAGCTTGCTTTTTGGAGCCGAAAATACGTTAACATCTCTGCAACGGCAGCAGTGCAGCGTTTCAGTCTTTCTTCTTAAAAGCGAACGATTGTCCGTGTGTTCTTTCGACCATATACGACGTATGCAATTTCATTCATGTTTCATCTAAACTGATACACTGCCGTTGCATGCTGCACTTTCAGGGGTGGGTGATGTTTTCATCGAAGAGTTTCTTCTGGCTTCCGTTTTGATTTATCGGTGTGAGCGCGTGCCGTCGAAAGCTTGTTCCTGTGCGCGAACGGAACGGGCTTTCCGTGGCCTCAGATGGCACTTCATTACGTCATGCTGCGACCGATCACCGTTTTTCTTGCTCTCGCCTCTGTATCCAGTTCCGTCCTTTTAAGGTACCAGTTTAGAATTTAAAAAATGTGGTGTACCAATCCAGTTAGGTTAGGGTCACTTAATTCATACTCATTTAGTTAGGTATATGAAACATGTTTCTGAAAGATTGCAGTGGACCATTAACATTCACTTGCATGTGGAAAGGTCTAAGAATTAGTCCGAGAAGTAAAAGATGACGTCGGTAATTTGCTGATTGGCATGGATTCTATTACTTCTGCGGAGTCATATAGGCAGTTCGAACGCGTATTTGGTCCGTATATGTAGTTACCTGCGCTGTATATCCGACAGAGAGGCTTCGTTCCCAAACGAGCTTCTGACCATTTCATCGGCCTCCAAAGGATGACAGGCCTGAGTGGGACTCTATCCACGAAGCTCGATTGGGAATACAAGCGATAAGCAGTGCATCCACTCGCATACGCAGCTTATCGTTAGATTTCAAAAAAGTTTCTACCGTCAGAGCCGATTGGTCTTTGCATCTTGGTGCAGTTGGCTGAGTTATCGAAATATTTCGAGGGTTTGACTGATTACATGCACATCCGTTCTGGAAACGTAAGGGTTTCTTGTCAAGTTTTGAGGCTGCGCAAATCGCTGCTCAGTTGGTGTGAAGACCAAGCAGCCATTAACAGCGCACAGTAAGAATTGTAAGCTCTAGGGGTGCAGGGAAGAGCAACACTTAACACCAGCTGTTAATCGAGCGCTCAACGCTGTAAATTTTATAGGAACTAAAGGTTGGAATTTTATGCCCGCAAGTTCGGCACCCCAGATGTATAGGTTCATTACGTCCCTCTTTCGTGGAACGGTCATGCACCATCAAAATTTAGACCTGCTGAGCTCCACATAGGTTGCATCCCATAAATTGGGCAGCCAAACGTCCTAAAAACGTACTTTAGATTAGATAACGTACTTTAGATTGCTTCCTATGAAACGGTGGTCATATATGTTTCAAGAGTTCAGATCAGTTAGGAGATTAGCCTTTCCTTTCTAAGGCGAATGTCGTCGCTACAAAGGAGACCCTACTTGATTCATCGAAGTCCGCCTTTCTGGAAAGTAATCTGTTTTTCTCTTGACAGACTCTTTAAAGAAAAAACGTTACAGTTACTTTGCTCAAGCCTTGTAGGAGCGGAATACCTGAGTGCCACGTTGCAAAGTGTAATGGCATCAGATTTTTCTTCGTCGCATGTGTTCTTTTTTATTACGCAATATGGTACGATATTGTCAAAGACAAAAATTGACAAATTTGGTGGTAAGGCTCGAAGTAAATCCTTGCTTTAGTTGAAATCTTTTCTAGTATCAATAGAAGCGAATACAAAATACAGTTTAACAACTTCTATTTGTAGGGCCACCTTAAAATTTAGTCATACCAGACTTCCTAAAGTTCCCAGAGATTTCTACTGTGAGCAGCAGCAACGCTCGAACTGTCCGAAGAAAGTTTTCTGAACAAAGCTGCTAGCCTCCTCGGTCCGACTGACTTTTCAAACGACAACAGCATAACTGGTCGTCTCTTAATCAGCGTTCACATTAAAATTGAGGGTGAAGCGAAATGGTTTCACAAACAACTACGGGTACGGGCCACAAGGCGTAGGACCGAGCAACGTCGGAGTGGACAGCTTCGGCTTCTACAAGTGGGTGAAGTCGTCTTTTTTTTATCACGTTACGCTTTTCTGCAACGTGCTGCCCTTACAGGGACAAGTTCTACAACAGCGGTCTTCCTCCACTGTACACACATGCGGCGTACCGTAACTACTACCACGAAATCTCTTTTCACAAGAACAAGTACGGACTACCGGCGCCGACAAACTTCGAAATTCTGCAGCAGGAGAGATTCGGTGAGCTGACTGAATTGTACAAGGTCATCCATAATTGCAGATTGAGCAGATATCACCCTTTGGCATGGCCAAATCCTCGAGAAAACGTTTTTGATTGATACATACGGTTTCAATAATTGTTCCTAGGAATTCCCTCGAGCATTTTTTGTGGACGACCAAGCTAAGTTGAAGCTGATTTAAGTTAGAGTAAGTAATAAATTAAATAAGGCTAGCTAAGAACTTCTGACAGGAATGTGTTGTTTCTCTTTCTATCTTACCAAAGAAGGTTCATCTACGAGTGCAGTTGTAGAGTTAAGAGGACAAATAATTTAGAGAATTGGTAAAGAAAAGGAATCACCTTGTAGAAGGGTGTTTCAAGAGCTCTAACCAGGATACTATCTCAACGGTAGGTCGGAACGGCGCAAATGTTGTATATGGGCAGAACCGCCTCTCCCTGGGAAGTAACAAACTGCAGGTATCTCGACCCCAATACAACTCTGCGCAGAGTTAGGGGCGACGGAAGTCGCGGGTTGGCGCCTTGTTGATTCACGTGCTCCACAGCTGACGGGCGCGCGCGGGATGAGGGCTCGTATCGCGGCTAGACGCAGTGCACAGGTGGCGTAGTAGGGAAGAGCTCGGGCTCGTAAACGCGGGGTCGGGGGTTTGGATCCCGCAGACTGCGTTCGTTTTACACTTTTGCAAAATCCATGTTTATCATATAGGTAATCCACCTAGAGGTATTATAGTGTGTTATAGAGCATGATTACATATAACATATGCCTCAAACTACAGATTAGCTAAAATGTCCACTTCTGTGTGTCACTTATTTTCGGCAGAGTCACCGATTTCGCTGAAACTACGTCTAGGGGGTTATTTGGGGTGCTGATCACGAATCTGACATCCGTTTTTTACGATTCGGCTGAATAATATAGATACAGGATGGCACAGGATTACATTCTTAAAGTTTCTGCCGATGTTATGTGTAAACATGCTTTATAACACACTATAATACCCTTAGATGGATTACCTATATGATAAACATGGATTTCGCAAAAGTGCAAAACGAACGTAATCTGCGGGATCCAAACCTTCGACCCCTCGTTCACGAGCCCGACCTCTGCCCTACTACGCCACATGTGCATTGCGATTAGCCGCGATGCGAGCCCTCATCCCGCGCGCGCCCATCAGCTGTGGAGCACGTGAATCAACAGAGCGCCAACCCGCGACTTCCGTCGATCCTAACTCTGCGCAGAGTTGTATTGGGGTCGAGATACCTGCAGTTCGTTACTACCCAGAGAGAGGCGGTTCTGCCCATATACAACACTTGCGCCGTTCCGACCTACCGTTGAGATAGTATCCTGGTAAGGAAGCCAGTGAGCATCTAGGATAACCGATATATTCTGGTTCTCCATGCGGTTTCTTGAACTTCCAAGGAGCAATACCTTCCAAAAATCGGATGTGCAGAAAAATGCAAAAATACTGTAACAGCCTGCCTAACCAGCCGAACCATTTTGATGAGGTCTCTACTGAGTGCACGTGCTCAGTAGAGCTGTAATAACTCTAGACCACAGAACTCCTTCGCCTTTATCGAGTTTGACGCTTCAGTGAGAAATTCTTCCTATTTCAGGCCCGTACTACAATGGCGTGTGGGGCTACGTCGATCAATCACCGAACTGGTATGGAAAGTAACTCAATGCAACGCGATCTCCTGTATAATAGTATCTGTGCTTTTCTTGCTCTTACGATTAGATATTGCGCTAAAGCTTTATAGGCCTACGATCATGTTTTTTTTTTCGATTTGGTATGCTAAACCGTTAACTGCAGTTAAAGAAGAACGGAGTTGGATTGCGATAAGGGGCCAGATTCACCAACGACTCACAGCCATTTAACGGAGAATTCCTGATTCCTGATTACAGCCGAAATTCCTGATAGCGTGGCTTATCAAGCGATATGGTGAGGAATTTCACCAGCGATAACCCGCTACTCCGTCAATTTGCTGTAGGTCGTTGATGAATCTGGCTACAGAACACCAAACCTATGTTATTCTAATACACTGGTTTAGGAATTAAACATTATGCCGTTATAATCTAACGAGTGAACAACGAATTATGGTGTATTGACAGACAATCTCGAACACAAAGAAAAAGAGGTCTGAGCTTCTTATCTGGTCTGACGCAGGGCTACATCTTTGAGTACTACGGATCCTTTTTGCTGTTGTGCCACTCAGCTTAAACTCCCCGATTTTTTCCCTTTGAATTCAAGCGTTGAAAGACGCACTGGTTTCTAAGGCCCAGTGTCAAATACGGAAAGAATGCTTGGCGCTTTTTAACTGGTCTCACAAGACACTAGCATTTTTCTTCCCCTCTTTTCTGACTTTTTATGTGCGACTTATGTTGTGGAGAGGTATGCATTTGAGGCAACTTAAGCACTAATGGTCTAAGGTCGGCTTCAGTTGGTTTTTTGGATGCACTATGCATTCCATTAAACCCACATGGCGTCAGGATACTTGTATCGTTGCTCAGCGAATAGTTTTTTAGTGTCTTACCCTCTGCGGCCAAGTCTTATGTAGTCCTTGTATATGTAACAATTCAACGCCCTCAGAAGGTTTGATTGCTGGTTTGCTGTCTCCTGTTTTCTTGAAGCTGTGCACCGGGATTGTTACAGCGCCTGTGTACTGGTGGAGCTACTCGGCTTCCACCACCATGGTTAGCCTCTGTCGTTTCTCCAAATGTTTTCACCCTGTTCACCTTTTAATTTCTTTCTGTAGTATGAAATGACTTTAGAGGGAGTAGTTCTTCAAGTGTTATTTGGACTCTTCCAGGCTGCGAAGAAGGCGAAACCGCCGAAAAGCAGCCGAATAAAGCGCTGTAACAATCTCGGTACACAGTTTCACGGATCCAACGATTCAGCACGATTCATGCCGAGAATTATGGAAAGTCGGACATGGAGACCTCAGAACGGTTGGTTGATGTGGAAGAGAAACTGAACCCGTGACCGATTCACGGTGCTAGAAAAAAGGTTGCCGACTTGAATACTGTAGGATAGGAAGGGTATTCCGGTTTACTAACCAGTGAACTGTCTCAGGCCTGAGCGGCGAAAATGGACACCAATGCGAGAATCTTCATCCTTCATATAGTAGGGAACAAGGATCTTCTTTTGTTGTTCTTGAGCCTACCGAGTTAGACGCGGTGAAACTACACTATGATATCGACCAGTCGTGCAAAGCAATACCTTCCAAAAATCGGATGTACAGAAAAATGCAAAAATACTGTAACCCAAGGAGTCGAACACCTGAACCAGAGTCTAAGGAGCAGCTTTTGTATCTTTTCGGCATATTCGATGGATGGACTGCGCACTTTCACAGGGAAGTCCAGAGTCATCCAGAGCTCCTAGCTCGTCCAGTTCGACTTTGCAAAAATGACACATGTCTTCATACTGTTTGGATCGTGGGGATTTTCGAAGCGGTACCCGTTTTCGCCCATCAGACAAACGCCTGACTCCCCCGGCAAGGGAAAAACTGACATCATTCCGTGTTTTGTTTGGAAAGCGTAGAAGCTGCAGACAACGTGAGTGTGTCAGCAACAAGCGGTGTCAGCGTGTTGACCACGCAAATCCGCAGACACAACAGAGCGCGCTGGATTCGACACCATTTAGAACAGAAAAACAGAATTATCAACGGCGGATTCGGCAGGTTATCGTGTCTGCAAAGTCCGACTAGACACACCGACACGAAGCCATTGCTGTCACTCTCGCCTTCACGTTAAGAGCACAGTAGACCTTATCTTGCCGATACTTCTACCATGTGTTACAAGTCCTCGTTTTCCTTACTCTAATGAACGCTGCTAAGTAACTTTTCCTATGAAATTCAACAATTTTCCTTCATGTAAATGGTTTCTAGAGCGCTTCAAAGGCTATTCCTTCTGCATCTGCCATGAATTTCTACCTATTGAGGAAGCTTTCCTAACCCCGTAACAACACGTAAGATGATTTAGCGCGGAAGGCATATTAAAGGCTGGCCAGATTTTACGACGGTTCTCGAAAAAGGGAGGAAACGTTTTAAAATTTATTTGGTTGATCGGAAAGTCTTGATGGTTATCATTTTTCATCTTTATTCCTTTACTCAGCATACAATGCAAATCAATCGACAGTGTAATCATAATTGTTAGTCACCACTGTGATCCACCTACTGGGCTGGTCTGCGATCCCCTTATTCTAAAGCTGGGGTGAGCGGAATCGAAGAGCTCAGCGACCGCCTATATATATATATATATATATATATATATATATATATATATATGTATATATATATATATATATATATATATATATTAGGTTGTCCCATAAGTCTTCGCCGTTTTTTTCAACGATTCACTGCAGATTTCGCCGGCGATCTCTTGCATAGCCCTGCACAGCTTTCGAAAGAGAATGATTTGCTCTATCAGAGCATGTATTGCATTTCTTTCTACATCATGAATTTTGTCAATTTTGGGGCCGTTGAAGTGAAAAGTGAAAAAGTGAAAAAGTAGCCATTTGCGCACCTGTTCTCTCCGCTTAGGTTTGTAATTTTTCGAGCATTTGGAAGACAGTGTTCTGTACTACAAGAATATGTGTTAGTGCTATTTGCTCATTTGTCCTTTATTGATTTTTAGGTGATCAAATTGGGACGTCCGAAGGAGGATGGTTATTTTTGCCGACAGCTCCTGCTCTGTGGTTGGACTTTTTGGGTTGGTGTTATATGTCATTCGAAAGAGAAGGTCTTGGGCTATAAGAGTATGTGTTGCGTTTATTGATTTCTTTTGAATATCAACAAAATGCCAAAAAGAGAAAAATCGTCTTCACCAACAACTCCTTCTCCTTCTTCAGTTGTTGATATTCGACAGAAATCAGCGTGAGCCAATAAACGCGACACAAATTCTTACTGAGCAAGACATCTTCTTCCAAACGACATATGACACCAAGCAAAAAAGTCCAACCACAGAACCGGAGTTTTGGCAAAAATTCGGACGGAAAAGTCGGAATTCCCAATTTGATGGACTAAAAATCAATAAAGAGCAAGTGAGAAAATAGGACCAACACATATTCTTGTAGCACAGAACATTGTCTTCCAAGTGCAATAAAAAACTGCGCAAAAAATTACAAACCTAAGCGGAGAGAACAAGTGCGCAAATGGCTACTTTTTAACTTTTTCACTTTTCACTTCAACGAACTAAAAATTGATAAAGTTCATGATGAAAAAAAAAGCAACACAAGTTCTGATAGGGCAAATCATTCTCTTTCGAAAGCTATGCAGCGCTATGCAAGAGACCGCCGGCGAAATCTACAGTGAATCGTTGAAAAAAAAACGGCGTAGACTTATGGGACAACCTTATATATATATATATATATATATATATATATTCAGATATGGTGAAACTTTTCTTAGCCGGGAAAGCCTCTAGAGAGGAGGACAAGTGGTAACCTGAGAGCTATTTCAGGAGAATATCGCGGATGGGGAACGGCCTCCAGCCGAGCTCCTCGATTTTTCGTGGTCGCTCTAGCTACATGGGGACTAGCATTATGATAAAGAAGATGCACTGAAGGTCTTCTTGGCCGCTTTTCTCGAACAGCTTCCACGAGTTTCAGGAGCCGAGTGGCGCGAAGAACAGTGGTGACCGTGTGCCCTCGGTTAGGTTACTTTTAACAAATTCAAAAAATGTTATAGCACCTCCCTCTTCACTGATGAGCCGCCGGGGAGGTGGTACAACAAAAAAAGATTCGACTGAAGAAAGGTATCGAAGCGAACCTAATATTTGGTTGACGTTTACTGATATTATTCATTTTAACTTTAACACGCTCGGAGTTGCTCGTTCGACTTCGCTTGCGTACGCGCTCTTTTGTTCGAGATAGCCAAGCTTCACGGTGTCCGCTGGAGTCGTAGAGATCCAACTGTTCTCTCCGTAGTCTCTTCCAGGAACTTCCATGTTCGACTCTCGACGAACCTTGGCATCTTTTCACGATGTTTCTCGTTTAGCAATTTTATTGATGATAGGTGGACTATTGTTATTCTGTTGTGAAACGAAGACGTGGTCATGTAATTGCCACGTAGATAAAGAGTAGAATAAATAGAGAAAAAGAACTGGCTTTTTTATATAGAAGAATACAGCTAAACTTACTGCAGCTAAAGGAAAGTTTATCTAACAAATTTGCCGACTTTAACGCAAAACTTTCCGCTAAAAAATAATCGTGAAAAATTTATCGGAAAAAATTAAACGCACACCCCTGGTTGAGAGGCCCTAAGCAGTGGAAGATCGCCGTTCTCTACGCCGTCAAGGAGTATCCGGAGCCTTGCCGCAGGACTCGGATGTAACCAGTCGGCTGTCGTCAGCCCCCTCCAAGCCCTCGGCAACCGAAAAGTGCTGACTCGATGGATCCAACATGCCTGGGCCGATAGCATACGCTTCACATGCATATCCACCTATCAGTCTCTCCTTCTCCGCTCCCCTCGTTAATAGTTCCTGGAAGTTGCAATGGTCGAGTAGTTTGTTCAGCGTAGCCAAGATTGTTACAGGACTTTATTTCGGCTGACGTTTCGGCGCTGTCGCCTTCTTAAGAGCCTGGAAAACTCGAAGTCATTTGAGAAACTACCCTCCAAATGCTATTTCTGCAGGAGCCCATCCAAAAGGCTAAGAGACCAAGAGAACGACAACGTAGAAAGTCAAGAAAAGGCTGACCTTTATGAGTGGACAAATAAGCCCACTGACATCCTAGCTGAACGGAGATGGGTGAATGAAATAGAGCCCTTAGGACTACACGCCTTAGGGACCTAGCGGGTCATGACCCAGAGGTCAAAAACCCGCAGAGGGCGAAGTACGGCGCCAGCTTCTGGGTCACAGCCAAGCATTCGTCCTTCCTATTGATTTGGGGTTACCTCGCCGCAATGTACAGTGCCTCGAGAGTTCGGCGCGCCGAAATCTGTTCACGCGCAAGGATCTTGACCTCCACACCAAAACAGCTTTTTGCATGCCGCCGCACCCGGTGCTCGCCCAAGGGAGTGGAGAAATGGGACCTGCGCAACCCATCCAAGTGTTCCTTGACTCTTACACACAACCTACTAGTACTACAAGCAG